>PUID01035534.1:9284-21504 GCA_002993905.1 Miscanthus sacchariflorus | reverse complement strand
CCGCAAACATTCGATGTGACAGGTACTGTAGCAAATTTTTGGAAGTTGGGGTGGAACTAAACAAGGGCTATATATACATATTTCAGAAAACATATGCAAGTTCAGAAAACCAGAAACAGTGCTCTTACCTATCCAGTCCATTGCGTATACTCCAAAACCACATGCTGTCAGCTGCTCAGCAAAGTGCAAGTACCTTCCACTGTAAACGCAGGATCAAGTGCATAGAAATACATCAACAAGTTGTTGGACATTCCTGAAAAAAAAATAATGTGTGGGAGGAGAACATAACAGAATTTCCTAACCTGTGCTCATTCAACCCATGTATAATGACCAAAATGCCCCTGAAGTAGGAGGAAAATAATCAGTGAGTTTTTCACAGGGAAGCAATTGCGTAACAGTCTCAAAGCAGAGATTTAAATTAGAACAGAAATGCATATTCAAAGGTCCAAATTATACTCGATATTTCCAATGTACAACAAAGAGGATAAAGAGTTGTACATAACCACATTTTGAGAAGGTGTAAACCAATGCCTAACTTACATTTAATCAGAAGCATTAGGAGTGGTGGATTACCTAAGCTGGTTTCCTACCTTTTTTTCAATTTTTGTTTGGTGGACATATGACTACCCTGATATTAAATTGAGAACAGAGACCACGCAACTAGTCAGATGCGGATAAAGGATAGCATCACCCAGATTTCTGGGTATTAAGAACAGAGAAGAATTCTACCCCTTATCTTAAAAGCCATCTGAGCCACTAGCACTTAAAAAAATTCTATTTTTTTTCCTCATGGCCAATTGAGAGATATGATGGAACAAAAGTTGCAGTCTTGCAGACAGGGCACTGCTTTATGCTAATCCATTGCACTTTAGTTGGCCATCTATGTAAATTATGAAAGTTTGTTTTCACTATTCACAGAAAAAAATCATCTGCATTCAACATCATCACAAGTTTAGCCCATATGCTCTGCTGGGAATAAGAATCAGTGACAGGTATAGTCAAACAGTTCGGTTTTTAAATGACAACTCATGTGCTGAAGCCTGAAGGGTGACAGCCAATCCATTTGACCTCACAACCAGAAACCCAATGGCAACCGACCGAAACAGAACCAATGATGAAGACAAAGATCGCGTGGTGATGATCTTCAATGCAATTGCAATCCAAGGCGGTGAGATGAATGCAAGAGTACACTGACGCTGTGCAAAGCGGGAGTACTCGACGTGAATTGCACGGCACGTCTTTGCTCTGACTTTTGCGAGGCTAGGATGGAAATAACTAACCGCAGCAGAACGCTACAGGGTTGGGTTGGCTAATGACATCTGGTGTCGTGTAAAAACACTCTTCTCGGGTGATCAAAACCGTAAACAGGTATATCAAAAAAAAAAAAACTAAACAGGTGTTCATCGCGCATTGCTATTATTTGCACGAACAGATCGGCACCAGAAATGTCGAGGCCCGCAATAACCAGTCGCCATCAAAGGCCGAAAACCAAGGGGTACGTTGAACAAAAGTAGAACCATTGAAAGTTTCGACTTTCTCGGCGATCATCGCCCGCAAACCAGAATCCAAAAGAAGTTCTCGACAAGAGGAACTTAAAAAATTTAAGGAAAACACGCGACTTAAATGGTGCAAAAGTAATTACGCGAATGTGGCCAGTTATGGTGAAATGACAGCCACAAAGTAGCAACGAAGGCCTTGTTTAGATACCCTCAAAATTCTAAGTTTTTTCACTCTCTCTCCATCACATTAATTTTTAACCGTTTGCATAGAGCATTAAATGTAGGTAAAAAAAATAACTAATTATATAGTTTAGTTGGAAATCACGAGATGAATCTTTTGAGGTTAGTTAGTCCACGATTGGACAATATTTATCAAATAAGACAAAAGTGCTACTATTCATCGGTTTGAAATTTTTTTCAATCTAAACAAGGCCGAAGAGCAAAATACAATTCAGAAATGTCTACGGTGAAAACGAAATCTCCAGAAACAAACAAACAATTTTTTTTAGTTTTTTTTTTAAAGAGCAGCGGACACTTCGCACCGCCGGAACCACCAAGGAAGCCAAGCTACAATTAATCGCAGACGCCAGCGGCGCGCTCACCTCATCTCGTCGGCGGCCGGCGCCCAGAGGCGACAGAAGAGCGCGTTCCTCCTGGCCCCGGTGATGAGGAACGTGGCCCACCTGGTGGCCCGGTCCTCCTCCATGGGCACCTCCTCCGCGAGCGCCCTGCGGCTGCGGACGTCCTCCTCCTCCGCGGCCTGCAGCCGCCGCCGCCGCCGCGCGTTCCAGGACCCGCCCTCGGCCCCCGCCTCCAACGCCGACGCATCGGCGCCGGACGCCGCCCGGCGCAGGCGGAGGCCGCGGGCGAGGAGCAGCAGCCAGAGGAAGAGCGAGTGCAGCGCCACGGCGACGCGGAGCAGCGCGCGCCGCGACAGCACGGAGCGGAACACCGGCACGATCCGGCCCGTCGCGCCCGAGGTCATCATCATCTCGTCCCCGCGGCCGCCACCGCCGCCACCGCCGCCGGCCCGGACCCCTTCCTCCCTCGGCTCTGCCTCCTTTTCCTCCCTTTTACTTTTTCTTCGCTGTTTACGCGGTGGCGCGTATTTATAGGACGGGGAGGGAAGACTGAAGAAGGAGACGGCGCGCGGCTGGGCTGGCTTCTTCCTGGAATTCGGCCCTGCTGCGGACCTGCCCCTGACCTGGTTGCCGTCGTCTCCTCTGCTCTGCCCTCTCTCTGCCCATTCCATTCGTCTCCTCTTTCGTGGCCTCGCGGGAGGCAGTCGTTGAAGGCTTCCGCTGGACGGTGGGCCCCACACGCCACCACGGCGCAGCGCCTGCTCATTCATGTCACGACTCATGGAGACGTGGACCCATGTCCCTTATCACAGTCACAGCACACCCGTATCAAAATTTGGAAACGTTAAAAATCTTTGACTAACACATTTTAATTACTATACAAATATATGATATGGTTAGATTTGTAATCAAGTGTATTATCCAATTATTATTATTATTATTATATATATATATATAAACATAAATAATACAATTAAACTGTAGTTTGAGAGATCGTGTCATGTCTAGTTGTGTCTTATAAAAATAAGGATATTATTTCTTATTTGTTTCATGTTTATTTATTATAGTGTTGTATTAGTGACATGATAGCAAAGAAATTAATTAAGAGAAAAGAGAATCTACATTGAAAGCTCACAATGACACCCAGTTGATATCAGTTACGTACTGAACTCCAACAAAGTCTACATTGAAAGCTCACAATTTCATCCTCATTTGTTATGCCACATCTCGTGTGGCTTTGCATCCTCGCCGTGCGTTGCTCCTATGTCACGTGTTTATATATATATATATATATATATATATGCAAATTATTTCCTACTCCCAGAGAGTAGTTACTCCTATGTGCATATCTCTAGATTTAGGGCATATATGGCCCGACAAAGTGTATGTAGATGTAGTATATCATCATACTAGACCATCTAGGGTACTATGTATGACAAGTATGTATGTATACTTATAGTATATGGTTATACTTATTTTATATGATACTATCATATTATTATATAATATATTAAAAAATATGTGCTCTTTTGAATTTTTTTTCACATAGTAAAGATCTGGAGTATGCTAATATTAGTATGTCAACATACTCAAACTGATAAATGAGTATGTACATATACGCAACGTGATTTATTGATNCGGAGCGGAACACCGGCACGATCCGGCCCGTCGCGCCCGAGGTCATCATCATCTCGTCCCCGCGGCCGCCCCCGCCGCCGGCCCTCTCCATCGTCGCCGGCCTGGACCCCTTCCCTCCCTCGGCTCTGCCTCCTTTTCTACCCTTTTACTTTTTCTTCGCTGTTTACGCGCGCGTATTTATAGGAGGGGTAGGGAAGACTGAGGAAGGAGACGGCGCGCGGCTGGGCTGGCTTCGTCCTGGAATTCGGCCCTGCTGCGGACCTGACCTGCGCTGCCCCTGACCTGGGGCGGAGTCGGTTGCCGTCTCTCCTCTGCTCTGGCCTCCTCTCTGCTGCCCCATTCGTCGTCTCCTCTTTCGTGGGGGGGCAGTCGTTGAAGGCTTCCGCTGGCCGGTGGGCCCCACACGCCACCACGGCATAGCTCCTGCTCATTCATATCACGACTCGTGGAGACATGGACCCATGTCCCTTGTCACGGCACAGCCGAGTCAAAATTTATAAACGTTAAAATCTTTGAGTAACAATTCTTAATTATTATATAATATACAAATATGATATGGTTAGATTTGTATAATCAAATGTATGTTATCCAATTATTCTAAGTTTATAACGTAAATGATATAATATAAATAAATGATCAAAGTGTAATTTGAAAGATTGTGTCATATCAAGTATCAAGTTGTGTCTTATAAAAATGAAGGTAGTAGTTTCTTATTTGTTTGTATTTATTTATTATATAAGGTTGTATTAGTGATAAGATAGCAAAGAAATTTAATAGAAAAGAGAAGATGAATTTCGTCCCATGAAACCCAGTTGATATCAACTCCAACAAAATCTACATTGAAAGCTCACAATTTCATCCTCATTTGTTATGGCACATCTCATGTTTTTTTTTGCATCCTCGCTGTGCGTTGTGACTCCTATGTCATGTGTTATATAATTTGTTTTACGCATGCGACTCTATTATGTACATATTTTTTGTTTAACATTTTCTTGTATGCTGGCACTTAATTTAACTAATGTTACAAGTCGCCTACATTAATTTAACTAATATCACAAACACCATGCAACTATTTAATTAATGTATTGACTAACCTGTTGAAATCCTGAGACAACTATATATTAAGAAATGCTATTTTATTCATCATCAACCAAAACATGTAAAGCTGATACCGCACTATTTTTTTAGGAAACCAATGCCGCACTATTGAAAACGTCAAAGCTAGCGCTCGAACGTCTGGACGCTAGCTCCAGTCCGAACGTCCACACCCGTCCCACCTACCACAGATGCTGCTAAGCCTGCCCCGCATGCAGCTCTACCCCTACACGTCCCGCATGCAACTGTTGCGCCCGCACACCCGCCCATGCATACTAGTGCGCCTACGCATGCAGTTGTGCGCCTCGTGCCTGCTAATGTGCATGCAGGTGGGGACCGCATCTGCATGCGTCCGCTTTCTACGTCTCACTACTACAGATTTGGACATCACTACCGATCTCATCACTGTCGGATTTGTGAGAACCAGCAGTGATGTACTTTCACTGCCGTTTCTGAGCTTGAAAATGAGAAAATGCTTGGAGTTGGGCTAAAACCGACAGTAAATGACCACATCACTGCCGGTTTGTGGCTTGCACCGGCAGTGAGTTGGCGGCCACTTATCACTGCCGGTTCTAACCAAGAGCCGACAATGATTTGGTGCTATCACTGTCGGTTCGAGTCAAGAATCGACGATGATAAAATAGCAGTACAAAAAGCCGGCGCCGTCTTCTCATTCCTCATCTCTTCCATCCCGAGCACAGAGGCGCGTGTTTGGGCCGCTCCCTTCATTGTTGCGGCTGCTCTTCATCGTGAAGCTAGCTCTTGGATTTGGAAGAATGGCTTGCATCCACTCCTTTGATTTTATAGCTTAATTAGCGTTGTTTTGATGGCTACATTGCTTGATTCTCATTCTAGTTCTTTCTCTATTCTAGAGAGCACTTTTYCAATTGGACTTTGTGCAAGGCTTCCAAGCAAATTGTGGTGAATCCATCATCCAAAAGGTTGGTATCTTTGAACACATTTAAAATCCTAGCTAACTACAAGGTGGTCGAGATCATTCTTAGTATGTGATGCTATAATTAGTTTTTGATAAGAGTAGAGTAGATTCTTTTACAATTTTGGTGAGTAAATTAATCCATGTGTCACCTACCAACATATTGTTTGGAGCTACATTGTTGTTCATAGTCATGTCTATAATTTTAGTCTTTTTTAAAAAAATTAGTGTCTCTATTTTTATGTGGCATCGAGTAAAATAATTGTTCTTCATTATTGTGCAATAATTGTTTTTATGGGGCTACGATTTTTAATTTATATGGCCGGGGCTACCAATTTTAATTTTCCAATAATTAGTGTACAATAATGTTTTCCAAAAATAGGGTGACTAAATTAAATAAGTGTAGAATAAATAATACTTTCGAGCTACAATTGTTGTTCATGAAGCTCGACTTCTTATTAATTTCTCTATAATTATTGTCTCAATATTTTTTGTGCAGAGATGGATCGAGAGTGGATGCATCTGTCCCGAACGGATAAGCGGTACATGCATGGCGTCAGCTAGTTTATCACCAATGCCAAAGCCCAAACTAGGAATGGGAACCCTATCTTCTGCCCATGCAAAGATTGCATGAATAAAAGGAAATGGGTTCAAATTGAGTCTGTATGAATACACTTGATTATCAGGGGGGTCATGCCAAACTATACGATATGAGCTATGTATGGCGCGGTTGGTGTGAATGTTCCACAGGAAAACGATGATGATGTGGTCATGCTTGACGTAGCCATCCACGATGCTGTTGAGGAACCCGGTGTCAACATGGAACCTATGGCCACGGTTAATGATATGTTTAGGAACACGCTAGCTGATGACACCGAGGATAACGATGGTATTTCTCAGCTGCTACATAATGTAGAGACCGGATGTCTTAGTGAAAGACAGCTGAGAAAGCTAGAGAAAATGAGACAAGATGTCAAAACACCATTATATAAGAATTGTCTAATGAGCAAATTGGAAGCCGACATCATGCTGTTAGAGTTCAAATCGACAAACGGAATGAGTGATAAAGGCTTCGATCAGTTGTTAGGTATAATAAGAAAAATGCTCCTAAAAAAATGAGTTGCCAGAAAAGACATACCTGGCCAAGCAAATGATCTGCCCCATCGGCCTCGAGGTTGAAAAAATCCACGCGTGTTCCAATGATTGCATATTGTACTGTGGAGACGAATACAAAGACTTGGATGTGTGACCCAAGTGTGAAGCTCCACGGTACAAAGAAGGGCTGTTAGATGAGGGTACCAAGACCAGAGGAGGTCTCGTGAAAGTCATTTGGTATTTCCTTATAGCTCTCCGGGTGCATTACACGTTTGCATGTGCAAAGTCAGCCAAGCTATTGTGCTGGCATGGCGAAGGACGTAAGAAAGATACAACGATGAGGCACTCCACCGATGGGAAGGACTAGAGGACAGTCAATAATATGTTCTATAAGAACATCGGTGGAGAGGTAAGGCACCTTTGGTTTGGTTTGAGCATAGATGGGATAAATCCTTTCGACCAGGTTAGAAGCAATCATAGCACGTGGCCAGTGATGCTCTGTATATACAACCTTCTACCTTGGCTCTATATGAAGTGGTCATACCTCTAGATGCCACTACTGATCTAAGGGCCAAGACAACCTGAGAATGACATCGATGTGTTTCTAGAACCAGTAATCGATGAACTATTGGAGATGTTTGAAAAAGGTGTGGAGGATATTTGGGATGAGTACAAAAAGGAACATGTCATGATCAAGGCAGTACTTATCACTACAATCACCAACCTACCAGGTCGAGGTTGCTTGTCCAGAGAGAAGACAAAAGGCTATACTGGATGTGTAGCAGAACCGACCAATTTATAAGAGCACAAGTACAATGGCAGCCCACAATTGGTCGCACTGTCATACTTGAGCCCATATAAACCCAGTAGTCCATCGAGTACCACGAAGGGTCTCAATGAACCATCAACGTACAACCAAGATCGTACATGATTCAACATATATGTCACACGTTACATAAAGTTTATAAATACAGTTCATCCATCAGATTACGAATTAAAGTTATTACAAACCACGTTCAGGTAAGATAGTAGCGAAAGCAAAGTAAAAGTTTAAAACCAACATCTGCAACATTATTTAAATATAGTGCCAGCTCACGATCACACTTTCACAAAAGCATAAGAGATGGATTAATAAGAGATGCCTGTCCAGGGCTTACTCCTCATCCACGGCGCGACAGAAGCAGTTCTTGTAATAGCCATGATACATTATATTATCTGCAACAAGTGGGAATAAAACCCTGAGTATGAAAGGTACTCAGGTAGACTTACCCATCATAAACAAAAATAAAGTGACTCCAAGGATTATGCAAGGCTTTATTAGTGGAGCTAGCTTGACAACATTTTTGTATAAAAAGCCACTAATTCAGCTATATATTTTATAATTCGGTCATCAAGTTAATTATAGCTATTCATATCTAGATTAGCAACTAACCTGTACCAAACATGTGGTATATCATTTAGTATCATACACTAATAACCATAGCCGGTATAATAATTCCATGTTCATCTGAACCATCATATTCCATAACACAGTTACTACAATGTTGGTACTAGCCAAGTTTCTCACTGTCTAGGAGAGACGACGATTCGAATAGATTTTAACCAGCAGAGAATTTATTCCTAACACAAACCTAGACATACCTACGCCAAGACAGTCTTAGGTCTCCTTTGGTACAACTCAGGTCCAATTCACAGGTTCGATCAGCGCCGCACAATCAAGGGCAACTAGCTACCAGGACGTTCAGGCCTGGCCTGCCCTTGGGCTCACGTCTGTCTCCCCGCACATCCTTACTACCATCTAGAGTGCGCACTTTTGCAGAATGGGGTCTGGCCTGAGTTGAGCTACTCGGCTTTGTGGTCGAAACGAGTTATCCGGCCAGCTAAATGAGAGGCATGCATTCAATCTTGTCAGAAGCGCCCAACAACAGTACGGTCTTTAATCGGTACAGACGGATTCACATGAATCAACCTACACATAGACTCCGCCCTGCCTCCATTTATATTACCCCATGGTTCTTTTCCACGATAGCAAATATTGCCAACCGTGCTTTGGTATCCACCTATATCTCGCAGGTGACAGAAAATCACCCGACTTCTACCGGTCTAAGCATGGCTAAGCATATATTCGATCCTAGACCTACACATGGTTAAAGGTATATATATCTAGATAAGGTAGTTCTATACATCAAGTGTTTCCAATCAACTCTTATAACCTAATGCGTCAAACATAAAGAACTCAAGTGATATTTTGTAAGACATGAGATGCTTAAAATGCTCCGGGGCTTGCCTTTAAGAAAAGATGTTGGCCGGTGATTCGGGCACTCAGGGAGGTCCTCAAGAGTTTGCTCCTCTCCTTCTGGAGCTATGTCCTAAGGTGTCTCCTACTGCTCCTCATCTTCTTCGTTGAACTTCAAAAGAGTTATCCACTCGGACGATCCTATATGCATGATCATGGAATAAGTTATCGGGGATGCATATATAACGACATGTATAATATGATGTGGTGTGATAAATGCATCCTGATAAGTGTTTTCAACAGCATTATATTAAGGTGATAACAAGTTACATCTTATTTTACTGAGTAGGTGCATATCTCTTCTCTACTAACTAAACAAATTCTCATCTAAGCAATTTTCTGGACTGCAAGACAACAGCCACTTCTTTTGACCATAACGGGAGTTATACACATCTAAATAATTTGGTTGTAGACTTTCTGGAAACCTTATGAAATTGTATACAACTTTCTTTTAATCATATAATAGTGTTTCAGTAGTTATCTAGGTCAAACAATTCAATCTTTCAGATCTGTCTAGAGAGCAAGCATTTCTGATAGTAGACTTCTAACAGCTATAATTCTTAAACTCTAAGTCCTATGACTATGAAAATTTAACACAAGGTAGATAACTAAGTTATATACAACTTTGTTATTAACCATCTTTACAGAAAAGATCATTATCATCATAAAATCATCACCACAATAGAAACTACACATGTAGTCATCTAGTTGAATTATAAAGCAATAATTAACTAGTTGCATACAACCAATTACTTCTAAACCTAACTAATGATATCAACAGATCATATGCATCACAAGCACCACAGAAAACATCATGGTTAAACATTACTAATTTATTTATATTTATTTATTAATTTCCTTAGATAATAAGGTGATTTAAAGGATAAATATTTACAATGCTCAATAAATTCCTAGAAACTTATAGTAGGCTACACATGACCCTAGTAGTCTACTATACAAATTTCATGTCATTTAGACAAGTGTAGCTACCTCTACAAAAATAACAAGTTATATATGCTTATTTTAGCAAAAATAGTTTAGCATAGTGAAAAGTGTCAAGCAATAGATTTAATATTTTTCTTACTTTCCTCCTAGCACAAGAATACTGTATAAAAATTTGCATGATCATATATTATGTATTTTTACCCCCATTTAATTTCACTAGAAATTAACAATTAATTATGATTAAATAGGAAGACCATATTTCATGTATGCTTACTGTAGGTTTAATATTTTTCCTAGATAGAGCATGTCAACACAACACTAGAAAAATTGGACTCAATTTTATCATCTTTCTAGCTCAAGTTATGCAACTTACGAGATAGAAACTATTTTAAAAGCACTTATCTTGCTCAATTTAATTCTCCCAAAAAATACCATAAACAGTATATTTCATATTTTTATCAAATAGTACACTTCATGATGAATCAAAAAAATTTGGTTCACCCCATTTAAACACTCCTAGTTCTAGTTATAAATTTTTGAAGTTTGCATTCAAATCTGTGAAAATAAGTCCAGAAAAACATTTCAAATACTGACTGACAGCTGGGACCCGCGGGTCAACGGGACCCACATGTCAGCGACACACAGAGCAGGGGCTCGGCTGGACCGGTGAAAAGCTCGCCGACGGCGAGGTCTCTGGCGGTAGCGTCATCACCACCACACTCGTCTCACCGTTCCGCTTCGACTGGTACCCTAGGTTGGCTCAGAGACTCGCCGCAGCTAGCCCGGCGACGGCCATGGCAGCTCGCCGGTGGCGCGTGATGGTGCTCCGGCCATCATCGACCGTGACAAGCTCGGGTGAGCACGGCTATGGCTTCTACGAACCCTAGCAGAGCTCTACGATGTGGATTAGGTCAAGGTGGAGCGGCGATGAAGCTTGGCCGTGTGCATGACAGCATGGCGGCGCGAGCACGGCGGTGGCACGATGATGTTCCGGCGAGAAAGGTGACTCAAGCGTGCATCTGTCTTCCCCGCAAGCTTCGTCGTCCTAAGGCTAAACCCTAGCACCTAACTACGAGAGAGAACGGCTACTGAACAGGCGCGACCACGGTGACGTGCATAGCGGCGGCGCTCTCGGCTCACAGTGGTGCAGCTCGTGTTCCAGCACCGACAATGCGGTAGCGGCTCAAGGAGCTGTGGCTTTAGCTTCTAGGGTCTACAGCGAAGATGAACCAAGAGAGAGAGGTCTGAGACGCACTGGTTGGGGCTGGCCATGAGCAAGCTCAAGCTCAGCGGTGGCAATGGTGGTCGTGGTGACGTAGCGGCCCGATGGCCCTCACCTTGGCACGGGAGTTGGCAATGGCGAGTCGACGAGGTGGAGCAAGGCACGGTGGAGCTACGGGTGCGAGGGATTAAACAACGGGGCTACGTGGATGGTGAGCGCTGTTGGTGGAGGCGCTATGGTGATGCTGCTACTGTGTCGCTCTGCTCTAGAGCGGCGCGTGGGTGAGAGAGGAAGCGAGAGCGAGAGTGAGCGCGTGGGTGCGTGAAGAGCCGAGTGCTCCCCCTTTTGGCACGGTAGGGCGGGCCGGCGCCGGTGGACAACCAGCACGCGACGCACATGTCCTGCGTCGGTCGGCCACGACGTGTGGTGATTTGAATCGATAGGGGTCGATTCAGTCACTATGACAGTCGATTTTCAAACCTCCAAATCTCCCAAACTGTGGTGAATTCTTGAAAACTTCCTTACTCAAATTTGTAGAACCGAGTGAGTACTACAAAAATGCTTAAAGGAGTTTGGCCTAATTCTCAATGGTTTGCAAACTAAAAATCACCAAAGATGGCTACATGAAAACTATGAACAGTTTATGACAGAAAATTTTCTAAGTTCCCAAAACAGCAACAAGTTGAATTTTGTGAGCTGTATTTGACTAACTTAGGCACTGAATTATCTCATGGCCCTCAAACAAAGTTTGTTGTATGTGACATGAGCTACAACTTTTATTTATGTCACATATCCATGCAAACACTCTAAGCTACTGTTCAACTTTGGTCAAACTGGTATCATGAAAATGGCATTTCAAATGAAACCAACACTTAGAAGCAAAATTGGCCCATGTCATGAATACAAACATTGTTC
>PUID01035527.1:6399-17087 GCA_002993905.1 Miscanthus sacchariflorus | reverse complement strand
ACACCACCTAGCAGTTCCTTCATGTGCGTCCAAAATGAATTCTGAGACTGTGGTACGTTTGGCTCAAATCGTGCACCTATCTTTCATCAAGAGTAGAACTATCTCCAAACAGACCGAAACGAGCTTCCACATGAGCGTCATCACCTAGAAGTACCATCGTGTGTGTCCAAAATAATTTCTGAGCCTATGGTACGTTTGGCGCAAACCGTGCACATAGGTTGGACCAACACTAACATAGTCTCCAAATAGACTGAAATGAGATTCCACATGACCCACGTCATCTTGTAGTTCCTTCATGTGCGTCCAAAATGATTTCCGAGCCTATGGTACGTTCGGCGCAAACCATGCACCTATCTTGCATCAAGATTAGCACYATTTCCAAATAGACCGAAACGAGCTTCCACTTGAGCCTCGTCACCTAGGAGTTCCATCGGGTATGTCCAAAATGATTTTCGAGCCTGTGGTATGTTCGGTGCAAACCGTGCACCTACATTGCGTCAAGATTAGCAATATCTCCGAATGGACCGAAACGAGCTTCCACTTGAGCCTCGTCATCTAGCAGTTCCATTGGGTGCATTCAAAATGTTTTCTGAGCCTATGGTACGTTCGGTGCAAATCATGCACTTATCTTGCGTCAAGATTAGCACTATCTCCAAACGGAACGAAACGAGGTTCCACTTGAGCGTCGTCACCTAGGAGTACCATCAGGTGCGTCCAAAACGTTTTCTAAGCCTATGGTACGTTTTGCGCAAACTGTGCTACTATCTTGCACTGACACTAACACTATCCCCAAACAGACCGAAACAAGATTCCACATGAGCCACATCATCTAGCGGTTCCATTGGGTACATCCAAAATGTTTTCTGAGTCTATGGTACATTTGGCGCAAACCGTGCACTAATCTTGCGTCAAGATTAGCACTATCTCCAAGCAGACCTAAACAAGCTTCCACTTGAGCCTCGTCAACTAAGACTACAATCGCGTGTGTCTAAAATGATTTCTGAGCCTATGGTACGTTTGGCGCAAGCCAGGCACCCATCATGCATCGACACTAATGCTGTCTCCAAATGAACCAAAACGAGATTCCAAATGACCCACATCACCTGGTTGTTCCTTCATGTGCATCCAAAATGATTTCAGAGACTATGGTACGTTCGACGCAAACCATGCACCTATATTGCGTCAAGATTAGCACTATCTCCAAACGGACCGAAACGAGCTTCCACTTGAGCCTCGTCACCTAGGAGTACAATCAAGTGCATCCAAAATGATTTCTATGCCTATGGTATATTTGGCGCAAACTGTGCACCCATCATGCATTGGCACTGATACTGTCTCCAAACGTACCATAATGAGATTCCACAAGACCCACGTCACCTAGCAGTTCCATCGTGTGCGTCCAAAATGATTTCTGAGCCTCTAGTACGTTTGGCGCAAAACGTGCTACAGTCTGGCACCCACAATAACACTGTCTCCAAACAGTTCGAAATGAGATTCCACATGACCCACGTCATCTAGCACTTCAATTGGGTGCGTCCAAAATGATTTCTAAGCCTATGGTATGTTCGGTGCAAACCATGCACCTATCTTGCGTCAAGATTAGGACTATCTCCAAACGGACCGAAACGAGCTTCCACTAGAGCCTCATCGCCTAGGAGTACAATCGAGTGCATCCAAAATGATTTCGAAGCCTATGGTATATTTGGCGCAAACCTTGCACCCATCATGCATCGACACTAAAGCTGTCTCCAAATGAATCGAAACGAGATTCCACATGACGCACATCACCTGGCAGTTTCTTCATGTACGTCCAAAATGATTTTAGAGACCGCGGTACGTTCGGCGCAAACTGTGCACCTATCTTGCGTCAGGATTAGCAGTATCTCCAAACAGACCGAAACGAGCTTCCACTTGAGCCTCGTCACCTAGGAGTACCATCGGGTGCATCCAAAACGATTTCTGAGCCTATGGTACGTTTGGCGCAAACCGTGCACCTATCATGTACCGACACTAACACTGTCTCCAAACAGAATAAAACGAGATTCCACATGACCCACGTCACCTAGCAGTTCCATCGTGTGCGTCCAAAATTATTTCTGTGCCTCTGGTACGTTCGGCGCAAGACATGCACCTATCTTGCACTGACACTAACATTATTTCCAAATGGACCGAAACGACATTCCACATGAACCACTGACCTCGGAGTTACATCGGGTGCGTTTAAAACGATTTCTGACACTATGGTATGTTAGGTGCAAACCGTGCACTTATTTTGCGTCAAGATTAGCACTATGTCTAAACAGAGCGAAACGAGCTTCCACTTGAGTCTCATCACATAGGACTACAATCAAGTACATCAAACATGATTTCTAAGCCTATGGTACGTTTGGCACAAACCATGCACCCATCATTCACCGACACTCTCGCTGTCTCCAAATGAACCAAAATGAGATTCCATATGGCCCGCGTCACCTTGTAGTTCCTTCATGTGCGTCCAAAATGATTTTCGAGCCTGTGGTATGTTCGGCGCAAACGGTGCACCTATCTTGCACTGACACTAACACTGTCTCCAAACAGACTAAAATGAGCTTGCATTTGAGCCTCATCACCTAGGAATACAATCGAATGTGTCCAAAATAATTTCAGAGCCTATGGTATAATTGGCGCAAACCATGCACCCATCATCTACCGACACTAATGCTGTCTCCAAATGAACCAAAACGAGATTCCACATGACCCACGTCACCTGGAAGTTCCTTGATGTGCGTCCAAAACAAATTCCGAGACTGTGGTACGTTCGACGCAAACCGTGTACCTATCTTGCGTCAAGATTAGGACTATCTCCAAACGAACTGAAATGAGCTTCCACTTGAGCCTCGTCACCTAGGAGTACCATTGGGTGGGTCCAAAATGATTTCTGAGCCTATGGTATGTTTTGTGCAAACTCTGCACCTATCATGCACCGACACTAACACTGTCTACAAACAAACCGAAACAAGATTCCACAAGACCCACGTCACCTAGAAGTACCTTCGGGTGTGTCAAAAATGATTTCTGAGCCTATGGTACGTTTGGCGTAAACCATGCACTTATGTTGCACCGACACTAACATTGTCTCCAAACAGACTGAAACGAGCTTCCACTTGGGCCTCGTCAACTAGGACTACAATCGAGTGCGTGCAAAATAATTTCTGAGCCCATGGTACGTTTGGCGCAAACCATGCACCCATCATGTACCGACACTAATGCTGTCTCCAAATGAACTGAAACGAGATTCCACATGACATACATCACCTGGCAGTTCCTTCATGTGCGTCCATAATGAATTCCGAGACTATGGTATGTTCGGCGCAAACCGTGCACCTATCATTCATCAAGATTAGCACTATCTACAAACAGACCGAAACGAGCTTCCACTTGAGCCTCATCACCTAGGAGTACCAACGAGTGGGTCCAAAATGATTTCTGAGCCTATGGTATGTTTGGCGCAAACCGTGCACCTATCATGTACCGACACTAACACTATCTCCAAACAGACTACAACAAGATTCCACATGACCCACGTCACCTAGCAGTTCCATCGTGTGCATCCAAAATGATTTCTGAGTCTCTAATACGTTCGGCGCAACCCATGCACCTATCCTGCACTGACACTAACATTATTTCCAAATGGACCGAAACGACATTCCACATGAGCCACTCACCTCGGAGTTACATCGTCTGCATCCAAAATGATTTCTAACACTATGGTATGTTAGGTGCAAACCGTGGACTTATCTTGCGTCAAGATTAGCACTATCTCCAAACAGAGCGAAACGAGCTTCCACTTGAGCCTCATCACATAGGACTACAATCGAGTACGTCAAACATGATTTCTGAGCCTATGGTACGTTTGGCACAAACCATGCAACCATCATGCACCGACACTGATGCTGTCTCCAAATGAACCAAAATGAGATTCCACATGACCCATGTCACCTTGTAGTTCCTTCATGTGCGTCCAAAATGATTTCCGACCCTGTGGTATGTTTGGCGCAAACGGTGCACCTATCTTACATTGACACTAACACTGTCTTCAAACAGACCAAAATGAGCTTGCACTTGAGCCTCATCACCTAGGAATACAATCGAATGCGTCCAAAATGATTTCAGAGCCTATGGTACGATTGGCGCAAACCATGCCCCCATCATCTATAGACACTAATGCTGTCTCCAAATGAACCAAAACGAGATTCCACATGACCCACGTCACCTGGCAGTTCCTTGATGTGCGACCAAAACAAACTCCGAGACTATGGTACGTTCGGCGCAAACCGTGCACCTATCTTGCGTCAATCGTACCATAGCCTCGTCACCTAGGAGTACCATTGGACTGAAATGAGCTTCCACTTGAGCCTCGTCACCTAGGAGTACCATTGGGTGGGTCCAAAATGATTTTCTGAGCCTATGGTACGTTTGGTGCAAACCGTGCACCTATCATGCACCGACACTAACACTATCTCGAAACAGACCGAAACAAGATTCCACAAGACCCACGTCACCAAGAAGTACCATCAGGTGTATCCAAAATGATTTCTGAGCCTATGGTACGTTTGGCGTAAACCGTGCACCTTTGTTGCACCGACACTAACAATGTCTCCAAATAGACAAAAACGAGATTCGACATGGCCCACGTCATCTAGTAGTTCCATTGGGTGCGTCCAAAATGATTTCTGAGCCTATGGTATGTTCGGTGCCAACCATGCACCTATCTTGCCTCAAGATTAGCACTATGTCCAAACAGACCAAAACGAGCTTCCACTTGAGGCTCGTCACCTTGGAGTTCCATCGGGTGTGTCCAAAATAATTTTCGAGCCTGTGGCATGTTCGGCATAAACCATGCACCTATCTTACGTCAAGATTAGGAATATCTCAAATAGACCGAAACGAGCTTCCACTTGAGCCTCGTCATCTAGCAGTTCCATCAGGTGCATCCAAAATAATTTCTGAGCCTATGGTACGTTCGGTGCAAACCGTGCAGCTTTCTTGCGTCAAGATTAGCACTATCTCCAAACGGACCAAAACTAGCTTCCACTAGAGCCTCGTCACCTAGGAGTACAATCGAGTGCATCCAAAATGATTTCTAGGCCTATGGTATATTTGGCGCAAACTGTGCACCCATCATGCACCGGCACTAATACTGTCTCCAAACGTACCAAAATGAGATTGCACATGACCCATGTAACCTGGCAGTTCCTTTGTGTGTGTCTAAAACAATTTCTGAGACTATGGTACGATTGGCGCAAAACATGCTACTATCTTGCACCGACACTAACACTATCTCCAAATAGACCGAAACGAGATTCCACATGACCCACGTCATCTAGCAGTTCCATTGGGTAAGTCCAAAATGATTTCTGAGTCTTTGGTATATTCAGCGCAAACCATGCACTATTCTTGCATCAAGATTAGCACTGTCTCAGAACAGAGCTTCCACTTGGGCCTCCTCAACGAGGACTACAACCGAGTGCGTCCAAAATAATTTCTGAGCCAATGGTACGTTTGGCGCAAACCATGCACCGACACTAATGCTGTCTCCAAATGAACCGAAACGAGCTTCCACTTGAGCCTCGCCACCTAGCAGTTCGATCGGGTACGTCCAAAATAATTTTCGAGCCCATGGTATGTTCGGCGCAAACCATTGACCCGTCATACACCAACACTAATGCTATCTCCAAATAAACCAAAACGAGATTCCACATGACCCACGTCACCTGGCAGTTCCTTGATGTGCGTCCAAAACAAATTTCAAGACTCTGGTACGTTCGGCACAAACCGTGCACCTATCTTGCGTCAAGATTAGCACTATCTCCAAACGGATTGAAATGAGCTTCCACTTGAGCCTCATCACCTAGGAGTGCCATTGGGTGCGTCCAAAATGATTTTTGAGCCAATGGTACGTTTGGTGCAAACCGTGCACCTATCATGCACCTACACCAACGCTGTCTCCAAACAAACCGAAACAAGATTCCACATGACCCACATCACCTAGCAGTACCATCATGTGCGTCCAAAATGATTTCCGAGCCTCTGCTACGTTTGGCACAAACCGTGCACCTATCTTGCACTAACACTAACATTATTTTCAAATGGACCGAAACGACCTTCCACATGAGCCACTCACCTCAGAGTTACATCGGGTGCGTCCAAAATAATTTCAGAGCTGATGGTATGTTCGCCGCAAACCGTGCACCTATCTTTCGTCAAGATTAGCACTATCTCCAAACAGACCAAAACAAGATTCCACATGACCCACGTCATCTAGCAGTTCCATTGGGTGCAAACAAAATGATTTCTGAGTCTACTATACATTCGGCGCAAACCGTGCACCTATCTTGCGTCAATATTAGCACTATCTCCAAACAGACTTGAACGAGCTTCCACTTGAGCCTCGTCACCTAGAAGTACCATCGGGTGCATCCAAAATGATTTTTGAGCCTATGATACGTTTGGAGTAAACCATGCACCTATATTGCACCGACACTAACATTGTATCCAAATAGACTGAAACGAGATTCCACATGACCCACATCATCTAGTAGTTCCATTGGGTGCGTCCAAAATGATTTCTGAGGCTATGGTACGTTCAGCGCAAACCGTGCACCTATCTTGCCTCAAGATTAGCACTATGTCCAAATGGACCAAAACGAGCTTCCACTTCAGCCTCATCACCTAGGAGTTCCATCGGGTGTGTCCAAAATGATTTTTGAGCCTATGGTATGTTCGGCGCAAACGTTGCACCTATCTTGCGTCAAGATTAGCAATATCCCAAATGAACCAAAATGAGCTTCCACTTGAGCCTCGTCATCTAGCAGCTCCATCGGGTGCATCTAAAATGATTTCTGAGCCTATGATACGTTCGGTGCAAACCATGCACCTTTCTTGCATCAAGATTAGCACAATCTCTAAACGGGCCGAAATGAGCTACCACTGGAGCCACGCCACCTAGGAGTACAATCGAGTGCATCCAAAATGATTTCTAAGCCTATGGTATATTTGGCGCCAACTGTGCACCCATCATGCACCGGCACTAAAACTTTCTCAAAACGTACCAAAACAAGATTCCACATGACCCACGAAACATGGCAGTTCCTTCGTGTGTGTCTAAAACAATTTCTGAGACTATGGTATGTTTGGCGCAAAACATGCTACTATGTTGCACTGACACTAACACTGTCTCCAAACAAACCGAAACGAGATTCAACATGACAAACGTCATCTAGCAGTTCCATTGGGTGCGTCCAAAATGATTTTTGAGTCTCTAGTATATTCAGCGCAAACCATGCACCATTCTTGCATCAAGATTAGCACTATCTCAAAACAGACCGAAACGAGTTTCCACTTGGGCCTCGTCATCTAGGACTACAATCGAGTGCGTCCAAAATAATTTCTGAGCTTATGGCACGTTTGGCGCAAACCATGCACCCATCATGCACCGACACTAATGCTGTCTCCAAATGAACCGGAACGAGATTCCAAATGACCTACATCACCTGGCAGTTCCTTCATGTGCGTCCACAAT
Source organism: Miscanthus sacchariflorus (assembly GCA_002993905.1). Classification (NCBI taxonomy): domain Eukaryota; kingdom Viridiplantae; phylum Streptophyta; class Magnoliopsida; order Poales; family Poaceae; genus Miscanthus; species Miscanthus sacchariflorus. Next base: position 9,526 of record PUID01035527.1, on the reverse strand, counting down.
GAATTCCGAGACTGTGGTATGTTCGGCACAAACCATGCACTCATCATGCACCGACACTAATGTTGTCTCCAAATGAACCGAAACGAGATTCCACATGACCCACGTCACCTGGCAGTTCCTTCATGTGCGTCCAAAATGATTTCCGGGACTGTGGTACGTTCGACGTAAACCATGCACCTATCTTGCATCAGGATTAGCACTATATCCAAACAGACCGAAATGAGCTTCCACTTGAGCCTCGTCACCTAGGAGTATAATCGAGTGCATCCAAAATGATTTCTGAGCCTATGGTACGTTTGGCGCAAACCATACACCTATCTTACATCAACACTAACACCATTTCCAAACGGATTGAACGAGATTCCACATGACCCACATCACCTAGGAGTTCCATTGGGTGCGCTAAAATGATTTCATAACCTATGGTACTTTCGGCGCAAACCGTGCATCGATCTTGCGTCAAGATTAGCACTATCTCCAAACGGACCAAAACGAGCTTCTAGTTGAGCTTTGTCACCTAGGAGTACCATCGGTTGCATCCAAAATGATTTCTGAGCCTATGGTACGTTTGGCGCAAACCATGCACCTATCATGCATCGACACTAACACTGTCTCCAAACAGACCGAAATGAGATTCCACGTGACCCACACCACCTAACAGTTCCATCGTGTGCATCCAAAATGATTTCTGAGCCTCTGGTATGTTCGGCACAAACCGTGCACCTATCTTGCACTAACACAAACATTATTTCCAATTGGACCGAAACAACATTCGACATGAGCCACTCACCTCGGAGTTACATCGGGTGCGTCCAAAATGATTTCTGAGCCTATGGTATGTTCGGCGCAAATCGTGCCCTTATCTTACGTCAGGATTAGCACTATCTCTTAACAGAGCGAAATGAGCTTCCACTTGAGCCTCGTCACCTAGGACTACAATCGAGTACGCCCAAAATGATTTTTGAGCCTATGGTACGTTTGGCGCAAACCATGCATCCATCATGCACCGACACTAATGCTATCTCCAAATGAACCAAAACGAGATTCCACATGACCCATGTCCCCTGCCAGTTCCTTCATGTGCGTCCAAAACGATTTCCAACCCTGTGGTACGTTCTGCGCAAACCATGCACCTATCTTGCACTGACACTAACACTGACTCCAAACAGACAGAAACGAGCTTGCACTTGAGCCTCGTCACCTAGGAGTACAATCGAATGCGTCCAAAAAGATTTCTAAATCTCAGGTACGTTTGGCGCAAACCATGCACCTTCATGTCCCGACACTAATGATGTCTCCAAATGAGCCAAAACGAGATTCCACATGACCCACGTCACCTGCCAGTTCCTTCATGTGCATCCAAAACAAATTCTTAGATTGTGGTACATTCGACGCAAATCGTGCACCTATCTTTTGTCAAGATTAGCACTATCTCCAAACGGACCAAAACGAGCTTCCACTTGAGCCTCGTCACCTAGGATTACCATCAGGTGCGTCCAAAACAATTTCTGAGCCTATGTTACGTTTGTTGCAAACCGTGCACCTATCATGCACCGACACCAACACTATCTCCAAACAGACCGAAACGAGATTCCACATGACCCACGTCGCCTAGCAGTTCCATCGTGTGCGTCCAAAATTATTTTCGAGCCTCTGGTACGTTCGGCGCAAACCGTGCACCTATGTTGCACTAACACTAACTTTATTTGCAAATGGACTGAAACAACATTCCACATGAGCCACTCACCTCGGGGTTACATTGGGTGCGTCCAAAATGATTTCTGACCCAATGGTATGTTCGGCACAAACCGTGCACCTATCTTTCGTCAGGATTACCACTATCTCTAAACAGACCAAAATGAGCTTCCACTTGAGCCTCGTCACCTAGGAGTACCATCGAGTGCGTCCAAAACGATTTCTAAGCCTATGGTATGTTTGGCGCAAGCCGTGCACCTATCATGCACCGACACTAACATTGTCTCCAAACAGACCAAAACGAGCTTCCACTAGACCCAGTCATCTAGCAGTTCCATCGGGTGTGTCCAAAATGATTTTCGAGCCTATGGTACGTTCGGCACAAACCATGCACCCATCCTGAACCGACACTAATGCTGTCTCCAAATGAACCAAAATGAGATTCCACATGACCGACATCACTTGGAGTTCCTTCATGTGCGTCCAAAATGATTTACGAGACTGTGGTATGTTCAACGCAAACCATTCACCTATCTTGCGTTAGGATTAGCACTATATCCAAACAGACCAAAACGAGCTTCCACTTAAGCCTCGTCACCTAGGAGTACCATTGGGTGCATCCAAAATGATTTCTGAGCTTATGGTACGTTTGTCGCAAACCGTGCACCTATCATGCACCGACACTAACACTGTCTCCAAACAGAGTGAAACAAGATTCCACATGACCCACGTCGCCTAGCAGTTCCATTGTGTGCATCCAAAATGATTTCTGAGCCTCTAGTACGTTCAGCACAAACCGTGCACCTATTTTGCACTAACCCTAACATTATTTCTAGATGGACCGAAACGACATTCGACATGAGCCACTTAGCTCGGAGTTACATCAGGTGCGTCAAAAATGATTTCCGTACCTATGGTATGTTCGGCGCAAACTTTGCACTTATCTTGCGTTAGGATTAGCACTATCTCCTAACAGAGCGAAACGAGCTTCCACTTCAGCCTCATCACCCAGGACTACAATCGAGTACGTCCAAAATGATTTCTTAGCCTATGGTACATTTGGCACAAACCATGCACCCATCATGCACCGACACTAATGTTATCTCCAAATCAACCAAAACGAGATTCCACGTGACCCACATCACTTGCCAGTTCCTTCATGTGCGTCCAAAATGATTTCCAGCCCTGTGGTACATTCAACACAAACCGTGCACCAATCTTGCACTAACACTGCCACTAACTCCAAACAGACCAAAACGAGCTTGCACTTGAGCCTCGTCACCTAGGAGTACAATCGAATGCGTCCAAAAAGATTTATGAGCCTAAGGTACGTTTGGCACAAACCATGCACCTTCATGTCCTGACACTAATGATGTCTCCAAATGAGCCAAAACGAGATTCCACATGACCCACGTCACCTGCCAGTTCCTTC
>PUID01035523.1:12214-22637 GCA_002993905.1 Miscanthus sacchariflorus | reverse complement strand
GGGAGTGGACTACAAAGGACTCAAAGGGAGTGTCACATCCGCGATCTACCACATGGCCCGAAATATAGGGTGTATCCGCAGGTAAACAACGTATACGCACCACGCTTATACTATGTTGACCAATTACCCCGTGTACTTTGGAGCAAGCGCTTTACGAACTTACGCATGGACATGATGATAATCTAACTATACTAAGCATATAATCAAAGTAGAAGATAAGCATTATAACTAGGGATATGATAAATATGAAGATGAATGTCATAATAATTATAGAAAACATATAAAAGTAATGAGAGATACAAAAGAGAGGGGGTACAAAGATTATACCAAACCACGCTCTTGACATGATCAGGAATCCAAGCGAAGTCTGCTTGCCTCCCTCTAGACCTAGCCTAACTAGCTATGCCCTAGAATACGGTGGAGATCTAAGGATGATTAGGGTTTCTGTCTTCTCAAATGACTTATCAGGGTTTGATGCCTCCCGGGGGGTGGCAGGGGCTGTTATATATAGGCCGGAGCATTAATCCTGAGCCCTCGGATCAAACCGACTTGAATAAACGGCGTAGATGCAATCTAGGAGGCGGTGGAGAACCGACATAGCAATGGGGGCTGACATGTGGACCCTAGGGGCCGGTTGGCCTGTAGGTGGGGCTGGCCAGCCCCACCTGGCAGCCTCCTCCTCTCTGCCTTGGCGCGGTGTCCTTTGGTGTCTTCTAGATTCTTCTAGTGTCTGTCTCGCTGCGAAATAGCATAATTAACTCTGATATATTGGTCCACCTTGACAGTTTTCTGGATAAACCCTGTAGAAACATAGATTCACCAAAACTCATAGAATTTATTAGTTTAAAACCCCTAAACCTATGTTGGTGATTATTTTCAAGCCCTTATACAAGTTATATTGACGGTTTATAATGGTTGTTAACTACCGTCAACAGTGCCCATGTGGTGTAGAAAAATTCTCAAAATTTCCACAAGAAGAAATTGAAGCAAGAACTCAAGCAAAAGACGACTACTCCTTTTAAGAAGAATAACAAGGAGAAAGGCAATTGCTACACCTATGGCAAACCTTGGCATTACGCTAAGTATTACGATGAGAGCAAATGGAGGCCTAAGGAAAGTCTGCAAACATGATCAAGCCCTTATACAAGTTGTATTGACGGTTTATAATGGTTGTTAACTACCATCAACAAACTCCTCCAAGCTTAACCTTTGCTAGTCCCTGAGCAAACCTAAACTCAGCAAACGGATCAGGAGTTTTGAAAACATCAAAGCAACTCTTTAAAAGTACACATGCGTTCAAACAAGAATTCTCTCCTCCGGATTAGAACAAAATGATCTGATTTTCAAACTTACCCATATTACCTTCAACCATGGGGCTTCTTAGCCTTCACTTAGGTCTTGAGCAATTGAAAGATAGAATGATTAAGTCAAGCATTATTTCTCAAGTTCTTTGCTCAACTATTATTCTAGAGTTTTTATAAATTTTTAAAATAAAACTCAGAGCTTCTATTGTATGACACTCTCAAGTCTCTCAGTGTATGTGGTATTTGTGAATCCTTATCAAGGCAATAATGATGTTATGTCCTTCTTTTCCTACAACTAAGGCTTATGTGGAGCTCATAGGAGTGGAGATAGAATGCAAAAGTATACTTGCAATACCATATATTGTAAAGTCAAACCTCGGATCCACAGAGAGTTGAGTCATACAATCAAATCAAGATGTGCATATGTGTGGATGTATATGGTGGATATATATGGTGGGATATATACGGTGGCCAACCTAATTCTACTATGCTTCTTGAAAATATATCTCTCTTTTGAACTTGGAAATATATTTTTGCAAGAAAACATGGGCTATCTTATTCATCTCTCTTTTTTTCAGGCGGGCATTTGACTACCCATTGTTTTAAATACCTCGGACACTTGTCCATTTTTTCTCAACTCTTTTCTTTTTTATGAATAACTTTTGCAAGCCCCATGTCTCTTTTCTATAACAAAACTTTTGAGAGATAGCAACAAGAACTTGGAGCATTTATTTAGTGGAAATCCTATCAGGCATATTTTTTGTGTTTACTCCTAATGTAAGAGTAAAACATTTTTTGGTGGATCTAGATGTAATGGCATGTTTTTGCGCCTACCCCTAGTGTAGGAGTAGTGCATATGTGGGTGATGTGTATGTGATCTTGATTTTAAGAGCATGACAAACCGCTCATAAGGGTCAACAAAGCTTGACTAAACTCAATGCAAAACAAGCAGCATATATGAGGAAGTTTTCCTAATCTAAATATCATATTTTTCTTTGGTAGAAATTCAAGCTTTGTCATACTGCTCATCACGAAGTATTTTTATGTTTTCAAAAGACAAATCTCTAGAACTCTAGTATCACTTGAAACAAGATAAACAGCAGCCCATACCTTCTCATATCATATTCGTCAATTACCTAGACTTAGATCAAGCATATGCTACCCACGAGTTTCAAGTTCAAAGTAAATCCTTATATCAAAGCAGTCTTATACAAAACTCGGGAGAATTTAAGGTTGAAAACTAGGTACTTGAAAGGAATTACAACAGAGCAACTATTCATCATTTCCACCGTAAGAGATTATCTTTAGAGTTCTTTTATTTATTCAGCTCTTAAAAATTAAACTTAGACTAGACACACTTTTATTTTGTTTTCTCTCTTTTTTCCATATCAGACCTTACAAATAAAGATAAATTTTTATTTTGCTTTTAGTTATGCATCTTTTTTTTATTTTTAGCAACTATATAGCAAACTTAAAAATAGCAAACAAAAAGAAATATTTAGGTAGATACATAGGGGATGCTACTCCCCCAAGCTGGATGTTGATGTGGTCTTTCTTAGAGCGGTTTTACCAGCAAAAGTCTTTCTCGTCCAGGAGTTGAGCAAGATATAGTCGATCGGGTGAACTTGCTCTTGATCTCATGTATATCATCCTGCAAAATACTAACAAGAACACCAAAACTCATGGAATGGATTAAGATAAGGGGTTAGCGGTCTACCGTCCAGAGATTAGTTATTCTTGAGGTTTAGAAATATTTCTGTTTTGGCAGATTTTTAACAGGATGTCTAGTTAATCCCCCTTTTCTTTTATGTATATGCAGAAAATGAAATATAACTAAATGTATGCATGATATTTTTTTATGCCACCACAGTGAATATTCCCTTGGGCTTTTACACACCATGAAAATTACTCACATGGAGCTTTAGGCTTTTATGATGCAATGATGCAATTTTTATTTTCTTTTACTAATGCAATGCTAATGTAGAAGAGTAAATGTGCTAAAAGTGAAAATAAATCATGCAATGCAGAAAAGTAAATACGGATAACTACCGATGTTACCTCTCGGTGAGGGTTCAGATTTTAAGTCCTCCGGACAGGACTTGACTGGAGATAGTCCTTTATTCTTTGGGTGCATCAGTCGGTCTCGAAGATGGAGACCTTGATGGTTGCACCTTTTGTGATGGCGACTCTGTTGATGTCACATTTTCTTTTTGTACCTGCTTGGTTTATGGACTTGACTTTGGCGGAGTAGGTTCATCTTTCACAAGTTCTTCATGTTCTTCATCTTCTTCCCATCCATTCTTTGGAGATTGATTCTTTCGGTGTTGGGATGATCGACGTCTCCTCCTAGATTAGGTCTTGTTGGGCTGCTCATAAGTGGTATAACTATTGAAATAACAACGTACCTTTTCTCCAGGGAATTAGAAGTGGACTTGTCCAGATCTGACGTAGATGATCGCGTTTGTGGTGTTGAGGAACGGTCTTTCCAAGATGATGGGTGTATCATCTTCTTCTTCTTCCATGTCTAGAACATATGATGTCAACAGGGGCAAACTGGTCGTGTATTCTTACCACGACATCTTTTGCTATTCCATCTGGAAATCGGATTGATTGGTCTGCCATCTACAATTTCATATATGTAGGGAACAAAGGTTCGTCACCAAATAGATATTCATATGTTATCTTGGACATTATATTGACACCCGACCCAATGTCACATATGGTCTTGTGGGATATTCTTTGTCCAATGGTACACTCGATCGTGGGTACGCCTGGATCATCCTTCTTAGCAAGGAATTGTGAAGCGGGAAGGTGGTTGTACTCTAATTTGAGTGTGTTGATCATGTTGACTGATTCTTCTTGTGATTGCCTGGCTTTGTTCTTCCTCCTCCTATTGTTTTTCTTCTTGGTCACTGTTGTGTCTTCGGGCTGGTACGACATTTGTGGATGTCCAGGAGATTGCAGGATGCGGTTCTTAAAAGAAAACTTCCCCTTTTTATCCTTAATTGTGAAGCGGATCTTGGCACTATCCTCGTTGATGATGGCTTTCACAGTGCTTTGGAAGGGTCGGCCTAAGATGAAATGTGCCCTTTCATCTCTACCGGTTTCCAAAACCACAAAGTCTACGGGAACATATGATTGTCCCACTCGAACAATGGCATCTTCAAGAACTCCCTTGGGGTAGCAGAGTGACTGATCTATAAGCTGCAAACGCATATTTGTATACAACAAAATATCTCTATAAATTCGATCATAAATTATCTTAGGCATGATGTTGACACTTGCTCTGAAGTCACAGACAGCTTCTTGAAAAATATGAGGTCTAATGGCGATGGGGATGACAGATCTTCCTGAATCACCTTTTTTTCAGGCAAGGAATAGTCTATCCATCTTCTCGTTGATGGTTGTATACAGTAGTATGCTGCATTGTGAATATCGACAAGATTTGCGGTTTCTAGATCTTCCGGTTGCCCCGGAATCTTACCTTTGTTGGTCGGAGGAACAGCGGCCGCCACCTGAGCTATTTGTGATTCTATCATTTTATTAAAATTATGCTGATTCTTAATGGCAGAGGAGAGGTTATCCATTTTATTACTCATGTTTTCTAATATTCTATCATTGAAAGCTAATTTCCTAGATAAGCTCTCCATAATTTTAGCTTGGCCAGAAATCAACTCTCTCAAAGGTGATTGATTGAAATTATTACCTTGAGAATTATCTTGGAAATTACCTTGATAGTTTGGCCTTTGTTGCTGATTCCATCTTTGATTCTGTTGAGAACGAAAGTAGTTATTGTTGACAAAGTTCACATCCTCATGGGTTTTAGGATAGTTGCTCCTTGAATGCCCAGTGTTTCCACACTCTTCACACATCATGCAGGAATTATGAATGTGCATGACTTCTTGCTTCTCATTGGCTCGATCTTTGAACTTCTTCATCAGCAGGTCCATCTTGATAGATAGCATGTCCACCTCCTTGAGTTGATACATACCTCCACCTCTCTTGCGGGTCTAAAGATGTTTTTCATTCCAATCTTGGTTGGAGGCCATCTTCTCCACGAGAGCTGTTGCAGCTAGAATTGTGAGTGACAGGAATGCACCTCCAGCAGCAGCATCCATAGTCTCACGGGTACTGTTGGTCAACCCATGGTAGAAAGTCTACATGAGTAGCCAATTCTCCATCACATGATGAGGACATTTCACAATGTAATCTTCAAAGCGTTCCCATGCCTCAGGGACAGATTCATCATGTTGCTATTGAAAGCTTGTGATTCTCCCACACAGTTTATTGGTCACGCCTGTGGGAAAGAACTTTGCTAGGAAGGCAGTAGAGCAGTTATCCCATGTAGTATTTCTATCTTTGTTGGAGTAGAACCATTGCTTTGTTTTCCCCAAGAGTGAGAATGGGAAGAGACGAAGTAGTATGGCGTCTTGGGTCACTCCTTTGATGGTGAAAGTGCTACAGATCTCCAGGAAGTGTTGGAGATGGGCACTCGCATCTTCATGTGCCTTTCCACAAAACTGGCTTGCTTGCACCATATTGATGAGAGCTGGCCTAAGCTCAAATCCATTATCTCCAACATCGACTGTTGGTCCAGTACGGATATTGGATGTAGTTAGAGCAGAGAATTCGCGTAGAGTCTTGTTAGCCATGGCTTCAAATTCTGGTGTTAAACTTCGCCTTATCTGGTAGTCTTCCGACTCTAAAGCTGAAACTTTCTTGAGTTTAGCCTTAGTTCTCTTAAGTAATGCTTCTGGATCGTCAATGTAGTTTGTCGGAAGGTCAAAACCGGTCATACATTACCCTGCATAAGATACACAAGTAGACAACACAAGGGTAAGCCTATTTGAGCAGAGGTCAATGGTTATCTCGATCACATCAATAATTATAAGTTTATCAATACTTCCTTTGCCTAGCTACCTTCCACGGCAACGGCGCCAGAAATGTTTGTTGGTATTTATTAACTTGTCACTTGTTTTAGTAGTCACCTAATGCATGTCTACATTTCTTAACATTACTTTATTAGGTTGCCATCCCTAGTAATGATGCCAGAGATGCTTCTTGGTACTACCTAGTATTACTACTAGAGTAGTTCTTTATTATTTTATGTGACTAGGAAGAATATATAGATATATATGAATGAAAGTAATATGTAAGCACACAGATAATATACCATTGTAGCACTTCACCCGAGAGTATTACAAGTATCATTATTTATATTTTTACCATAGGGAAGGTCTGGCATGGACATGTATCGATAACTTATACTATTGATGGAGAAGTAAACCATAACCAACATTAGCTTGGTAATTATTATTTTATGGAGAAGTAAATCACAACAGGGGTAAGTCAAGATGTAAATGGATATGATAAGTAATGATCAATGGTAATTAATCACATAGAATACTCCTTTTACGGCATTAGCATGGTTAAGTAGAATATTAGAGGGATAATTCTTAAGTCATTCTTAACTACAAGTCAAAGCATACATTGATTAGTGCAATTACACCTAGTAGTCATTTCTAAGATCAACTTCATATCTACACATAAGGGATATTACTAAGAAAGATTAAGAACAGAGCTTATCTTCCTTCGTAACTAGATCCTACTTGTATACCTATATTCGGGGAGTGGACTACAAAGGACTCAACGGGAGTGTCACATCCGCGATCTACCACATGGCCTGGAATATAGGGTGTATCCGAAGGTAAACAACGTATAAGCACCATGCTTACACTATGTCAACCACTTACCCTATGTACTTTGGAGCAAGTGCTATACGAACTTATGCATGAAGATGATGATAATCTAACTGTCGGGTTCATTAACTCGTGGTCCCTCGTGGACCAACTTCCCAACAAAGGCTAGGCCCAAGTACCGCATCCCTAGGCGGGACTTAGGAAAAACCCAAAATGGGATCTCTGCCAGGGGAGACCATCGGGCTTCCTAAATCGATCGACCGACTCAGAAAAACACCGAGAGATTGGTAAGGAGCAAAGGGACGCCCCATGTAGGCCATGCTGACTCCGTCACGAACGACGATCACGGGTCCCGGTCAGACATTCCCGACTGAAGCTCTTCAAACCCCGTCACTCGAAGTCATCACGGTAACACTACCGACCCCCGCTATTTCTTTATAATCATTTCATACATCCATACACGCATTCATTCCATGGACCCGTGCCCCCCGACAATTCGGGCCCTGAACCGCCCGGGGGCTCGGGAACTAAGCATCGCACATGCAGCGAAAGGCATCACAATGCTCCATGTTGCATCACGAAGCGGCAGTTGCCTCATTCAACATGAGCAACGACCGATCGGGGTTCAAAGGCCAGCCCACGAAGGTCTCGAGGCTGCCCCACGTCAAACAGATCTAGGGGTGAAAAACACAGATGAGCCCCGTGCAGCCATCGCCCGGTCTGCCCCGAAGTAGACAGGGTCATCTCAACCTTCTCGTTCGATCCTAAACCTCTCGCCAAGCCAAGAGAATCTCCATCGAGGGGAGGCCGTCAGGCCACCCAGGTCGGTCTCTAGAACGACCCAGGCATCTATCGAGTTGCATGTAAAGGAGCAGTGGAATGTCACAAGAGGGCTATACCGACCCTGTCACGAACGACGGACCCGAATTCCACTCGATCATACCTGTTAGCGAGCTCATTGAGTGTGTCACTCGAGCCCGAGCGATCAGGACAAGTGACAAAACTCAGCCCCTCCGGTTGTGAGAAACTGAGGATGGGGTAACGCACAAAACTCAAAAACGACCCCTACCAAAAGCCCGACAGGGCTCGGGGGCTCAAGGCACACCAAAAAACCTGGGTCTACGACCCCGAACTCGCCCCATCCGCTCGGCTATGTTTCGACTGCACACCAAACACCTAGGTCTATGACCCCGAACTCGCCCCATCCACTCGGCTACGCTTTGACTGCACACAAAACGCCTGGGTCTGTGACCCCGAACTCGCCCCATCAGGATCTGCGAGCTCCGGCTTGCTCGATCCCTAAACTAACTAACTAACAACCTCAGCTGCGCGGGCTGCATCGAGGCCAGGATCCACGACTCTGACTCGCCTGATCCCATAGCGCGCACCGATGCCAGGACCCGCAAGCTCCGTCTCTTCCGATCCCTAAACTAACTGTCTCACCCGATCCCACGGCGCACACCAACGCCAGGATCCACGAGCTCTACCTCGCCTGATCCCAAAACTAAAACACCTCGGTTGCACAACGACGCCTTGGTTGATGACTCCATCTCGACTAAAAAACACGCACACACGCCCGCTAAACAAACACCCCAGACGATTCTGCTCGAATCGCCCGGGGGCTCGGGGGCTACACCCGTGGGTGCGCTCGTGCGCACCCGCTGACGAAACAAAAACCTCCCCAGCTGGCAACACGAAAACCCCCCAGACGATTCTACCCAAATCGCCTGGGGGCTCAGGGGCTACACCCGTGGGTGCACTCGCGCGCACCCGCCATCAAAACAAAATTCCCCCAGACGATTCTACCCGAATCGCCCGGGGGCTCGGGGGCTCCTGTTGGGTTCATAAATCCGGGGTCCCTCATGGACCGGCTTCACAACAAAGGCTCGGCCCAAGTACCTAAATGGCAGGCCAAAGGGGCGATCGAATCTTCGACTGGGAGGGCTGGCCGAGGAGGAACAGCGCCCGCTTTCTGATTCCGGCCCACCTCTCTGACTAGAGCACTCGCTTCGGTCTCTAGCCCGCCTCCGGAAGGCCTCTCCGACCAGAAGGCCTGGCCAAAGCACTACTTCTGACTCCGACCAGGGATGCGCCAAAACCCTGCTCACGGCTCATCTCCGACTGGCGCGATCAGAACCGACTAGGACCAACCGACCGGGGACGCCCGCCCGGAAAGGACCAGGGAACGAATGGAGAAAGCAAGGCAAACCATGATACCCTGTACCCTGTACACCTACAGAAATAGTACTCTACAACTTCCCTGGCACAACAGAGCCCAAACAGTGTTGTAGGCGCCGATATTTTCCTCTATAGTATTATGGGCACCATTAACTCCCATATGGTGAGGGCCCCCCACGTTCCTCTGGGCATCGATAGTGTTGTGGGCGCCAGCTTTTACCGTACCGGACGAACATGGTAAAAATCCCTTGCATGCCTCCAGGTATCAACAGTGTGGCAGGCGCCGACGTCTGCCATACACGAAGAAGACAACACCATCTCCCACGTGCATCTGACATTCAAACAGTATTATGGCCACCTACCATCATCCTATACCCGTCGGCGTGGGCAACCAGGCTCAGTAGCATACGTACTCTCTCCCTCTCACTTGTAAGGCCATCCCCTTCATCTATAAAAGGGGATGTGCTCTCTCCCAACAAGAGGGTGGATTCAAGTGATTCTAGATTCATTAGATCGATCAAGTTCACTAGTTCACAACCACAGAACAACCAGGTTCGAACCTCAAGCACATGCTTGAACACTTAGCTCATAGCGGGGCTCCCGTCACTCTCGGCCCTTTCGACCGGACCTCTCAAACACCCCATCTTTCTCCTTCTTGTTTGTAACCCCACTACAAACTTCAAGTACCTGGGCTCAGGAATAAAGTCACCGACCGACTTGAACTGGACGTAGGGCACGTTGCCTAAACCAGTATAAACCCTGTGTCATTGAGTGCTAGGCCACGTCCAATCACAACGTATGATAAAACTATAAATATTTACTTGTTGGTCACTTTCTGCACCGACAGTTGGCGCCGTCCGTGGGGAAGACGCTGTACATTCAATACTTTTTGGTCATCGGATGGCCCACTTTTCCACCACCTTCGCCGTGGCAGACTCAGGCGATACGACTCGCTTCGGCTCACTGGAGTTTCCCGCAGTCCCACCTATTGGGATGTGGGTTCCACCCGTCTCCAAGCCATCCCAGGCCTTCATCTTTAGAAGTCTGGACTTCGTCGCCGACCGGCTCGGCGTACTACACCTCCATGAGGATGCACTCGTTCCGGCGCTCGTCAGAGGGGCGTCCTCCATCGGCTCCGGGACGCTCGAAGATTTCAACAACGAGGCATCTATGCTTCATTCCGAGCAAACTCTCTGCTCAAACCCCGCTGTGAGTAATGTACATGCTATTATTTACTTGCTA
>PUID01035518.1:40059-52213 GCA_002993905.1 Miscanthus sacchariflorus | reverse complement strand
CCCACATCCACGTCAACTAGCGATATGGTACTAATTGACGTTGCACCATCCGCCTGCACTAATGGGCCTACATAAACATTAAAGCCCATTGGTAAATAAAGACATGTGCCTTTAGGATTTATTAGGATTATTGCACATGCACTTTGAGCGTTGGGATAAATGAGAGATTTATTAATTTTGGAATTAATTAATTCCGTGGATAAAATAGTTCTAGAAAAGTCCAGAATTGATATTTAAGCCATGAAAAATACTCCGAGACCTCCGAAAATTTGGGGAAAATTCTCAGAGACACTTTGGAACATGATGAACCCAAATAAAGTATTTAGAGCTCATAAAAAGATTGTTGGGAACTTGGAACATTAAGATTAGGGTGAAGGAGGTAGGAATTAAATTCCAGAAAGAAGCTGAAAAATTCCTAGAGATAGATATTCGTCTCTAAAAAAACACATTTTGCACATAGACACATGAGGTGCGACCGGCATGAATGCAACAAACACGTTTCTACCTTATGAAAAATTTAATTTAATGAAAATTTTTATTTTCCTATGTTTTCATGTGCACAAAAATTCACAAATAAACCATTTTAACTCTATTTTTAAAAGTGGCAAATTTTAGGGTGTTACACTCGGGTAGTGTGGTTTTCTAAGGATGGAGCACTTAGAAAAAGATAGCTTTGGCTACTATAAACTTGCTTCGGGCACCGGAGCGGACCTGGTCTACCAGGCGATCCCGACCCATAGCTCAACGCCGATCCCAAATGTGGGGGATTACGAGGGATGATCTGGGCTGTCACCACCTACCACCTACCCCTCAACTGTGGGGAACGAGGCAAATAAAGGTAACCTCTAGCTTAGACACCATGTCTATGCTATCAGATAGTACTCTAGGGTTGGCCAAAAACTTCCGTCTCTATCAAGAGTCCTCTACTAGAGTATTCGTCATAAGAACGAATGACGAACCCGCAAGTATATAGTAAACAAGACTAACTTACTTAAGAACTCACCACCAAAGAAGAACACGAACTTTGTACTCCAAGTAGTACTAGGTCCGTCAAGGTACAAGTGTAGAGGGAACCGATAGCTCTAGTACTCCTTCTACAATTTGTAGAAGGATTGCCAAGTACAAAACGTAGAGGAAGCCAACACTCCGGTACTTCTCCAACTCGCACTCACTCACTCCCTATACTAATTTCTAGCTAGAAAGCTAAGGTAGGAATGTAGCTTTGCTCCTCTTGTTCTCATGCCTAGTTTGTTGTTGGGAGGAGAGGCATCCTTCTCCTTTTATAGTAGTTTGTTAGGCGATTGTAGGAGAATATTCTAGGTATCTTCCCCCGCACCATCCTCCTTTGCCATAAATGTACCGCCATGAGGAAGGTGGGCCCAAGGTGCGCCAGCCAGGGTGCGGCCGCCCCCTGGTGGAGCCGCCTCGGCACCGCCTTCATTTAGTGGGCTGCCAAATGGGCCTGGACTTCATCTTTGGGTGTTTGGGGCCCTATGTTTGTTCAGGTGCTGGCCTCTCTCTCTTTGTTGCTTTGGCCCAAGTGAGAGTGATTGAATTCTTTTGTTTCTTTATTTTTTTGGGCCCACTTTGCTGTATTTTCATACTTGTCCCCTGCAAATGAGTGAATCTCCAAAATTCATAGAAATTGTTAGTTGAAAACCCTATTCCTACTCATTTTATATAAAAGTTGGCGCTAAAAAGTATGAGTTAAGGACCGCCAACAGCTCTTTCCTTGTATATTCTGGCATTGTGATAGGCTTTTTCTCTCCACTCTTCTAGGTCTATGATTTGCATCTTCCTGTTTCTCTCTGAGGCTTGCAAATGCATGTTCCATTGCTTGATGGCCCAATGTGCTTGAAATTCCAATTCTACGGGCAGATGGCAAGTCTTTCCATATACAAGTTGGCATGGTGTCATACCAATTGGTGTCTTGTATGCGGTCCTATATGTCCATAATGCATCTGGTAACTTGTTTTTCCATGCTGTACCCATCTCATTCACAGTCTTCTACAGAATGTTTTTGATTTGTTTGTTGGATGTTTCTGCTTGACCACTTGTCTAAGGATGATATGGAGTTGCAACATTGTGTCTTATGCCTTGTTCTGTCAAAAAATGGTGGAAGCCTCTGTCGATGAAATGTGATCCCCCATCACTTATGAACAATTTTGGGGTGCCAAACCTTGGGAAAATAACTTCATGGAACATTCTTTTTGAGTTTATTGCATCTGCATTGTGGCAGTGTATTGGTTCTATCCATTTGGACACATAGTCCACCGCCACTAAGATGTACTCACAACCTTTTGACTTGGGGAAAGGCCCCATGTATTCAATGCCCCATACATCAAAGAGCTCGACTTGCAGGTTGTTGGTGAGTGGCATTGCATCATGGGTGTTGATGTTCCCGTGCTTCTGGCAGCTTGCACATTTACTAACATAGTCTTGTGTATCCTTGTACATGGTAGGCCAGTAGAAACCACTTTGCCAAATCTTTGCATGGGTTCTAAATGATCCATAGTGGCCTCCATATTCTGCTCCATGAAATTTCTCTATGATCTTGTTCATCCTTGGGCACACACCTCCTCAGCACTCCATCATCACAGACTCTATAGAGATATGGCTCATCCCATAGGTGTACTCAGCTTTCTTGGATGAGCTTTTTCTTGTTTGCCCTTGGTGGTACATGGCCTGCAACCATAAAATTAACTATATGTTCGTGTACCAGGGGTTGGAGTCCGCGATCTTGTAACACCCTAAAATTTGCTCCTTTTGAAATAGATATAAATTGATTTAATTATGAATTTTTGTGCTCATGAAAACATAAGACAATAAAATTTTTTCATTAAATTAAAATTCATCATAGGGTGTAGCAACATTTTTGTGCATACATGCTGGTGCATATGTTTTATTATGATGTATGGTTTTCACTCAAATTCAAAATGGATCCAAAACTCTATTTGAAAATGGCTTTGAAAAAAGAAAAAAGAGAAACCTCACTCACCCTCTCTTTGTTTTTAGCCGAAGGCCCAAACCTGCTCCCTCCTTCCCCTCTCTATCTGGTTTGCTCTAGCCCACCCGCACCTTGTCACCCCAAGTGAACGGGGCCCAGCTCCTTTCCCTCATCTGCAGCTGCTCCTGCATGCTCTCTCTCCCGTAGGCCCAGTGTGCTCCTATGGCCTGCACCACCAAGGCGAGCCTGCTCCCCCTCCTCTCTCTGACCGGCAAACATCCCTCTCCCTCTCTCTGGCTGACATCGCGGCCCCGCCCCTTGTGTCGCCGACCAGTGGAGCCCACGTGTCAACGTCGACCCCTACCACTCATCGTCCCTAAGTAGGAATCTGCCTGGGTCAGTTTCCGGCATCGAGCCCGATTCTCTGGGATTTTGGGGTGCACACCACGGCTACGCCCTATATAAGCTGAGCCGCATGCACGTGCTGCCTCCTCAGAACCCTGGTGCAGCCACCCCATGCTCAAGCTCATAGCGCCATCGCCAAAACCCTAAATCGTGCCGCCGCCACTTGATCTGCGCAGCCATTGTCTCGCCGTTGACTAGAGCATCCTCCCGAGCTTCTCAAGATGGTAAGTGAGCCGATGTACCGGCCGCGGCCTCTGTTTTGCTCTCGGCCTAGCATTAGTAATTGCCAAAGCTTTTCTGGTGAACCCGTTCTACCAAATCGAGCCCCAGCTCATCTCCGCTTGCTCGTGGCCATCCTCGAGCCCCGCTTCATGTTCGCCGTCGCCTGCTCTCCCTCCCTGTGCTTTTCCTGTGGCCGATGATGCCCGGAGTCGCCGATTCGATGAACGCTGGCGAGGTCAAGCCATCTCTGGCCATGGCACCGCCGTACCACTCGACGCCGGCGACCCCTATCTCCCTCCCTTCTTTTCTTGGTCGTCCAAAACACGATCTATGACCCAGATCCTATGTTGACCTAGGTCAATCACGTCAATACCGGTCAACAGCACCCTTTTGCAAAAGAGCCCTCCATTTTCTTCAAAATTATGCCCATAGTCCCTGTCTTGGTTTTAATTCCGAATTTTATTTTTTTTATTTCAAAAATAGATCCAGTTAATTACAAGATTGCCATTCGACCTTCTAAAACCCTATATCTCCCGCGTTTTAGCTCTGATTTGACCCGTTGAAGTTGTGTTAGGTTTGTAATTATGTAAGCTACGTATTAGTAATGATGTTTAACATGTTTTGAGCTTTTGAATAAAACATTAATCTGGTCAGTCTTTATGCAATTAGTGTTTCAATTCAAAGTAATTTAGGGTTTTTCACCTTGGTTTTTCATAAATAAAGTATGATTTGTTTCATTTTGCTTTTCTAAAATCAAATACAGTCTGACCTAATTCAATTTAGGTATTTCTCTGAAATATCTTATACATGCTTTTATATAGTTAAAATAAATGAAGCTTAAAAGGTAAATCTTTTGATAGTCGTTTCTCTTTCACCATAGCTCCGATTCAAGTGTTTTTCACATTTGTGTGTTCGTAGCAATGCGTAGATTGGTTTTCAAACCTTTTTATTGATTGGTGTACTGTTCTAATCTAGTCATATTTGTATGCCATCTGTTCGGATGCTTGTGTGGTGCGTTATGATCATGTCTAGTCGGTGAGCTATACGTGGTGAAGAAGGAGCAAATCTTTGAAGGTTTGGACTAGAAGAAGGATCTGAGTTTAAGGCAAGTATAGCATGGGATCATCCTTGTTGTCCTATTCACCTAATCAATTTATTCATATGCATGACCGTTGGGAATTATCCTAGTTATTTGATATCCTGATTCCTTGTCACCTTGGAAATTATTTGCATATGGGTAGCTGATGCTAGTGCTCAATTATTTATGATCATGAACTGTAACTTGATTAATGAAATATGCAATGAGAAATACAAGATGCATTTTAGCAACATGAATTAAAGGGTGAGAGCATTTGGCTTTATACATGATGCTCTTGGCCCTCCCTAAGGACTTATCTGTCAGCGAAAGCTGGGACTTACAGTACAACCATGAGAGCTACATGGCTCTGGCTTTAATTCAGTAGGACCTTTTCTAGCTTGTTAGAGGTTACCTTGATGCCCCAATGACGAGTCGGGTATAGTGCGGCCTCTGTCCTTATGTGTATAGCTTGCACTGAATGTGCCATCAGGAAGGGGGCTCTACATTTGCTTGCCAATTGGAAACCTAGCAGCCCTAACTTGTTAGACGAACCTTTGAAAGACTTCATAGTGAACCATGCCGACCTTCCTTAGAATTGGGTCAAGAGGCTAGCTACCTCGGGTGACAGGGCAAATCACGTCTCACGGGTAAAGATGTACAACCTCTGCATAGTGTTAAAAACTATTATAAGAACCGTGCTCACGGACACGAGTGGCTCAAAAAACTCACAGAATAATGGAAAAACTTATGGAATAATAACTAATGATCGCCGATGTTTTTAAATGCTATTTCATTATTCATGTTATCATTTTCATGTGATAAATTGGAGCATTGTTAAACTTGTTGCTACAAATGCTAAAATTATGACTCATTAAAAGCTAACCACAGTAAACTAGTGTCCACCTTTTGAGCCTCATGAACCCCATATTATATTGCTGAGTACGATATGTACTTACGCTTGCTTTATTTTCAATACTTTGGAAAAATCCCAGATGGGCACCAGATCACTAGAGTCTGAAGGAGTTAGGCTTATTATCAACCAGTTAGTTGTCCCTGTGGAGTGAAGTCTTCACCCAAAAATCGGAGTTGTCTATCCGCTGTTTGTGCCTAAGGTTATCTTCTTTGTTTTAAGTATGTTATATTATAAGTATTGTCTTTTGATATTACCCTTATTTGTAGCCATATGTGTGATTTAACTTTCTAGGCTCACATATGGTGTGTATCTGGTTTTGTCCTTAAAACTGGGTGCTATAGATCTTGAGGAGTGTGTCGTCCTGGAGGAAGTCATCAATGGGCAAATCCTGTGCGTCTTTGAATTGCATTCTAGACAAATGATTAGCAGCAGAATTTTCTACTCTCTTTTTATCTTTTATTTCAAGATCAAATTCTTGGAGCAGCAGGATCCATCTTATTAAATGGGGTTTAGCATCTTTCATAGTGAGCAATTATTTTAGAGCAGCATGATCGGTATAAGCAATTACTTTAGCTCCAACTAAGTAAGATCTAAACTTGTCTATAGCAAAAACCACAGCCAAAAGTTCTTTTTCAGTTGTTGCATAATTCAATTGTGGCCCTGTTAAGGTTTTGCTAGCATATGAGATTACATGATGCTTTTTATCATTGGTTTGTCCTAAAATAGCACTAACAGCATAATCACTTGCATCACACATAATCTCAAAAGGAAGCATCCAATCAGGGGGTTGAATGATTGGAGCAGAAACAGGTGCTTTCTTAAGATAGTAAAAAGAATCTAAACACTCATCATTCAAGTCAAAGGGTGCATCTTTAGCAAGCAAGTTTGTTAAAGGACAGGTAATTTGAGAGAAATCTTTTATAAACCGCCTATAAAAACCAGCATGCCCAAGAAAGCTGCAAACACCGTTCACATTCGTGGGATGTGGGAGCTGCTCTATAACCTCTATCTTAGCTTTATCCACCTCTATACCATGCTCGAGCACTCTATGTCCTAGCACTATGCCTTCCCAAACCTTGAAATGGCATTTTTCCTAGTTCAGGACTAAGTGCTTCTCTTCACACCTTTGTAAGACCCGGTCCAGGTTCTCTTGGCATTCATCAAAAGTCTTGCCATAGATAGAGAATGTAACACCCTAGGTGTTAGGCTTGCACTTTTGTACTTGCATTGCACAAGCATAAGCATCATTCATTCATATTTGAGCATTAACATATGAAACATACCTTTGTTATTTTATGTGCAACATGTATATGCTTGTGATCATGAGTGACCAATGTAGGAGATGGTTGTGGGGTCACAAAAACACCTTAGACATGTTTAGGATGGTAGTTGGAACAAAGTTGGTATTCACGTCATGGACCAAATTAGTCTCTAAGTCATAGTTACTCTAAAAAGTGTTAATTTCATGTTACTACTTTGACCAAAGTTGAACTATGGTCTACATTATTTTCATGGCAGTGCACCCTTAATCAAAGTTGTAGTACTTGGCTAGGGTAACAACTTTTATTTTTAGGTCAAGGTCTAATTCAGTGCATAGCATGCTCAAAAACAGCTCACAAATAACAAGAAATTGTTGTTTTGAAACTTGGAAAAATTACGAATTACAGTTTGAAGTGCTGCACTTTGGGATGATATAACTCACGAAACATTAGGATTCAGGACAAAGTCCTTAAAGCAAGTTTGTAGATTACATGTAGCTCTACAACTTTCCTTAATAGAGTTTTTGCAATGGATGAACGGATTAGGAGATTTAGGGGGATGAAAATGCGCTATCAGTCACCATCAGCGGCTCTAATGGCCGCATCCACGCGCTCGCCAGTGGCTGACCGGCCACAGGCCGTGGCCGCCATGTGGTGGCTGTACACCGGTGATGGCCCAGCCGGTTAGGCCAGAGCGTGCACAAAGGTGTCATGCCCCTACTGCTCACACCACTTGCCCGTGCTCACTTCCTCCCTCTCGATTTGCCTCGCCCAAAGCGGAGCTCCGAGCTCGCTCTGCACCACCACAGCTCCACCGCAGCCACTCGCCGCCGACGTAGCTCCTCCGGCTAATTCGTCTCAGCCATAGCTGCTCCGCCATCACCTCCACCTCCTTGAGCCACTAGAACCACCTCTCGACCCAAGGTACAGCAGCATTCTGCCTCACCGTAGCCGCCGTCGCCACCATTGTGTTGTCGTGCTCTCGGCTCACCATGGCCCAGCTGCTCCACCGCATCACCTACCATCCTTTTCTCTAGTCCCACACCATGCTAGGATCTAGATACTCAAGCCAGATCTAGGTTAGACGCTACCACCTGACTGTGCTAGAACGCGTCGCTGCTTTGCGCTCAGCCACCATGGCCGTCGTGGCACTCGAGCTCGCCGTTGTTGAGCTGGTCCATCGTCTTCCGCCATTTTTAGCAGCGGTTGACTAAAGAGAACCGCCTCTATTAATACATTTGTAGGGGCGGTTCTATTAAGGAACCGTCTCTAAAAATATGACACTTTTAGAGACAGTTTTGTAAAGAAGACCGCCTCTGAAGATCCATTTTTAGGGGCGGTTCTCTTAACACAACCGCCTCTAAAAATGGACGGTATCAGAGGTGGTTTTCTTAATAGAACCACCCCTAAAGATGGATCTTCAGAGGCGGTCATGAAGCTACAGTGCCCCAGGCACGGTTAGAGGCGGCATGCTAGGTGAACCACCTCTGATTGAAAAGGGGGGCGTCACTGAAAATGATTTGTGTAGTACTATTTTCTACTTTTTCACTAAAGATCATCGGTGCTGACCATGGCCTACACACATCTGGCGGTGTGCAGATTTTTTGACTTGCAGTGATGTTGAGATTATTAGTTGGTTTGCGGTCTACTCTCAAGGATGCCCATGGATTGGAGTTTCGCCAAGCTTCGCTGCTACGAGTAGATTATCGGTGTTTTGTTTGATTTAGCCTAGAGGGCTTGTATCTAGATTAATGTATTAGGCTTAATTTTTGTACTCTGTTATTGTATGACTTTGTAATCATCTGAAATTTGGATGCCCATGATAGTTGAGGTATCCTGGGACTATCACAGATGGGCAAGAGAGTCAGAATTTCAAGTTTTGAAATCCCAGTTCGTTTCACTTGCGTCCTCCAAAGAGTGTAGAGGCTATGGACCAAGTTTGGGGACCATTGGATAGAAGTCTAGGTTGGCCGACCCCCCTTGGGGTCTCTTGACACCCCTCTTGGTCCAAGTCTAATTCGGCCCGTGTTGTAATCTTTCAGAAGGCATAACTTTATCGTCCGTACTCTAATTTGGGTGAACCAAAACTTGATTTCGTGTATCTTGATGAGCTCTTTGACATGGTGTAGTCAAATTAGGCATTTGAAGATGTGTTTTTACCATGTATGTAGCCACCTTGTTCCTACACTTACATAGTCATCACAACTTGTGGAAATGATTAGAATTAAACCCTATGACTATGGTTTATGTCCTTTATATCACCTATTTAGGCATGGTTGATGGTATGAAAAGAGGTGTTAGTGACCATGAACACCAACTAGGAGCGAGTGGTGTGCAATGGTTCCTATGAACCGGTTCTCTCAACATATCAGTCCTTAGGGGGACCAGACAAGACATCTTCTCATATGAGGAAACCCAACTCCTAGTGCCTTGATGGCACCTATATTTTGGGGACTCACCACACAAAGTGTCTCCTCCCCGGAATCTACTCAGCTCACATGTACCCACCATAGGTACCTCACATAGAGGATGCTCAGGTCACACCCTCCTGGCAAGACTCGTCCTCAAGACTCATTGTAGAATCATGTCTGGTCGACTCGACCCTCACCACACACCCAAGACACATGCCATGATCTCCCCAGGTTAACATCATTTTAGTGGCACCAAGTGCCTTAGCCACTAACAATCATTACTCCACCAAGCATCACATCATAGATATAATGCAAAGTAGAAGCGAGCATCTAGCCTAACAGTGGGTGTGTAGGGGTAAGGTTGCATCAATGTATAGGCTCCAAGCAATACTACCATGCAACCTATCATAGATCATTTTGCAGAAAGTAAAGCACTAGCATCTATATAATTGCATGTCCAAATAGGACTCTACGAGGTTGGGTACGATGTGGCACCTATAGTCTGGTCATCTGTGAGCTCCTCCGTGTACTCGTAGTCCACCTCCTCAAGTTGCTACTCCTCCTGGGGTGCCAAATGAGACATATAGCCGCATTATGCGACTCCTATAGATAGTCACAAAGAAGCAACATAAATCCAAAAGATCCAAATGTACTCAAATACAAGCCTATGACGTAGAGCACATTTTTAGAAAAATTTGGACACTAGTTTCATATTTTTCTAAGGTCAGATGAATTTCCTATGTTTAATAAATTTTTTGAAAACGAGAAAGGAGGGAAAAACTTAGGACTTGACACGTGGCAGCTCCTGATTGGTCGGCTCGGTTTTAGTCACTAATAGGTGGGACCTATGCTTAACAGTCGCTAACAGGTGGGGTCCAGTCAATGGTCAACGGTCCATGTTGGCCGGGCCTGGACTAGGCTTAGCGGGCCGGGTCATGGGCCGGATATGGGCCAGGTTCGGCCAGTCTGGGCCAGGCCAGCCCAAACACGTGTCGGCTCCTCAGATGATGACATAGCGGGCTTGGGCTCCTACTGGGCTATGTCCATGAGGCTAGCTCACGATGACCAAGGCTTGGCGCACCGTAGACCAAAGAAACATCCACGATGGACTGGGTGCACGCTACAGCAGCGTGCATGGCGCACGGTGCACCGGGTGCATGCGAGGGTGAAAAGGGGCGATGCTCCTGTGCCTAGCTTTGCTAGGTACTCAACGCAAGACTTCTGAGGGCTCCTCGGTGATGACGGTGCATGGCAGCGCTCTACGATGGCTCGGTAGGGCTCCTATGGCATCTTAGGGCTCCAGGTGGTCCGGTGAACATGGCAAGGGGCAAAAGGTAGAGCCTTGGAGCTCTACGAGGCCAACCATGGTGACGGCGGACGCAGAGGCTCAACGGCGTGTGCAGCCAAGGCTTGCAGGGCTTCTTCAACTCAACAGAGGGCCTTGGCAGGTCCTAAGGGTGGCGGAAAAGGTGGCACCAATGACCAAATCATGTGGTGGAGGTCCGGTGAAAACTCAGCTCTAGTGAACAAGGGGCTATGGCTGGCCTAGGGGCTCAACTAACTACTTGGCTAGGTTCACACAGCTATGGCAGACACCATCGGCCCCTCCTCGTCCAGCGAGGTGGCCAGAATCCATGGGAACGCCTCCGACTTGGCGGTGGCAGGGTGTTTCATCATGCCAGCGTCACAAACGCGACCGGCGTCCTTAGGGTGACTCTACTAGCATAGGCTAGTGTAGTGTGTGTTCCCTAGCGAGGTGAAGCTCACAGTGGAAGTGGTGTTACCTCTACCGGTTCAGAGCTATCGGAATAGGGCTCGCCATGCGTGGGGTCTGGCCACAGTGGGCGCTCGGTTGCGGGTGCGCTGGCATGGATGTTCCCGAGCCCAAGTGGCTCAGTGTCACTATGCTATGACCTGTGTTTGTGCGCGTGAGTGTGCTGTGCTCCGTGAGGGTGAAAAGAGTGGCCTTTGGCCCCTCAAGTGGAGAGGCCATGGCGGCGGAACTCAACGACGTGCACCGGTGAGTAGAGCGGGCGGTGAAACTCACCATGGTGGCGACGAGGATAGGCTAGCAATGTAGTGGTGAGGTGATGCCATGGTGAGTCAAAGATGTGTAAGGATAACTACAACGCCGATGTATGTTGGCAGTCCTTAATGCCTAAATTTAACCGCCAAAGCCCCACAAAAAATCCATTTATTCGAAACACCGAACTTAGTGTAGTGTTTATAACTAACGAATTCAACAAGTTTTGGTGTTTATATGTTTTGAAGGACACATGTTTGATTATCAAGTTAAACACATTCAAAAGGCACAATCCAGGATAATGTAAAAGCAGATCTGTGCTAAGGAATAAGAAGAAGGCCCATCTACCTATCAAATCTAGGCGCCAAACCACCAGTGCCCAACCATCGGCCCACCCGGCAAAGGAGGTGGCTAGGCGAGCCAACCAGGGTGCAGCCACACATTGGGTGTGCCTGCACCGCCAAAGCCACGGCCTAGGCTCGTCTTCCTCAAGCGGTTCATTAATGATGCTAGGAGGCGGTTTAGGAAAGATTCCCCCGCATATTCGCCCCCAAACCGACCATCACACTAGTATAAGAGGAGGGGAGAGCCCCCTCTCTCACACACACCACAAGGGCTCTCCTCACTCTATTTGCCAAGATGTAAAAGTAGTATAGGATTAGTTGGGAGTTATGGAGAGATGCTTTCTAGAGATGTCCTCGGAGGTTTGGTATATTCTTATATCATTCCTTTGTAAGACTCGAGTTTCAATATATTTATCTTCTCTAATTACTGAAATGTCCTTCATGGTTATCTAGTCAAACCTTGGTGGTTAGCTAAGTGTGGTTATAATGGGGACGGGGATCCCGATCTTCCGTCAGGTAGAGGTAACTATCGTTGTGGCGGAGAATGACACA
>PUID01035518.1:22279-34793 GCA_002993905.1 Miscanthus sacchariflorus | reverse complement strand
ACCAATGCCTTGCAATGCATATGATGATATGTCCGGTTTTTAATATTTAAACACCCGAGGTGTTACACCCCCCAGGCTATATAAGGCGAGTAGGGGACACCCTCAAAATCATCTCATTATTCCATCCCACAAACAATACACTCCGCCGAACATAGGACTGGGGTATTACATCTCATTGATGGCATGAACCTGTCAAAATTTTGTGTCTTGGTGCTTGTGTTTGCCATCCAGTTCCTGTTCATGCGCACCTCCACCAAACAATCTACTACCATGGGCATACCCCTTGGTAGACTGCCAACCACATATCATTGATAGTTGGCGCGCTAGGTAGGGGTGGCGTGCTGTTCCCATGGTGAACTAGATGGTGCATCGTCCAAGCCCTCTATTTTCTCCTAGGCCCGACCAGTCCTTCACGGTCGGATCCATCTCCTAGGTGATCAACACCGATGGTAATGGGGAGATCATGGAGTCGGTATAGGATAATCCTACGCCAATCATGCCAACTATTGCAACAATAACACTGATCTCAGCATGTCGTCGGGCTAGGAGATCCATTGATCAAGATGATCTGATCGCATCTATCAATCGGGTCACTGACGCCTTAGCCGAGTGCTTGTCTCTTATGGAGTCGGTCTTAGATCGATCTACCGTAAACGACCAAGATTCCGCACTCCAAGGTCATCGTGCTGCTGTTGCCGAGCGCTCTGCTCATGCATGACTTTCGAGGTGGCAAGATTCTGATCTGGTGACCATGGCAACTCCAGAGGGGCACATGGTGCAGTGTTGACCACTTCCCATGATAGGCCTATGCCTTGTGGATTACAAAGCCCCAGATGTGAACGTGCCGAGGCCCTATCCTTTCAGGCTAGCGAGTGCGGGTTCCACTTACCAGAACGCCATGCACCATTGCTTCATCAATTTGGTGGAGCACAATCATGTCAATGACCTCTTTATGATTGATCTGCCTAAGGCTAATCAACCTGCACTGGTGGTAAACATGGTGGCTATCAGAGAACTCCCGGATGATTCCTTGCTCAGCATCTTGGAGGAAACTCCAGATTCTTTAGAAGATTCTATCAGGACCGCCATTATTAGCTCCAGTCCGCCTAGGCATTTTTCCAGGGAGCTGTTCATGGTCAGCCATGACAGCACCGCCCATGATGGGGAGACCAATTCTCAGCGTAATGCTCGTGAACCCAAGAACACCAACTGCGCTCGACACCATCAAGAAGAAGTAGATGCCGCTGCCACCGCTGCTAATGCTAGTGGAGCAGAACAGGTTGGCCCAGGTGGCAATCCATCCATTACTCACAACCTCCAGCATGAATTCTTCATGGTTGGCAACCAGGAAATCGAGTAGATACCAAGCGCCAACCTCGCCGTTGCCCATCATGAGCTGGATCGACTTCCACAGACCCTAGAGGCCCTCAAAGTCAGGGCTTTGCTTAAAGCGGCTCAGGATCAGGTCAACCAACTCTGCAATGAGCAAGCTTCGTCCCACTCGATAGCATTAGCCCACCCAAGTCATCACCGATCTGTGAGCGGATAGCCTTGTAGCTCCCACCGAGCAAGAGGAAGTCAGATGCATAGCCCCATGTTACGTCGCCAAGAGGGTGGCGGCTAGCATCTCCAGACAGGACCAAGAGGCAACTATGTTGTCAACCCCAACAAGCCTTCACGACGGGCCTGGCCTGACCGTGGCAATGTCAACTAGGAGGTCAATCAACCTATTGGCGATATCCACGAGCACATCAATGCTCCGCCATGATGCGCGTAATCACATCGAGTGATGGAGCAATGAGCACCACGAAGAGGAAGTCGCTGGCCGACAATAGTAAGACCAAGAGTTCAGCAATCTCGATGACACTCCCCTATTGGTCACCCCAGCCAATGCCGACAACGCTGACCTACCCATCACCGAAGACCCCAAGGGGCCACGTGCCTTTATAGCAAGATTACGGCCGTCTAGTGGCATGTAGGCTTTAAGATTGCTAGGGTTGAACCCTATGATGGCCAACCCAACCCCGAGTAGCGGCTCACCAGTTATGCCATTGCTGTGCGTGTGGCTAGAGGAAGCACCAACGTCATGGCAAATTATTTGCATGTCATGCTCAAACCCACCGCAATGAACTGGCTCACAAGTCTGAGATTGGATACCATCAGATCTTGGGATGATCCCAAGAGAATGTTTGTCAAGAACTACATGGCTACGTGCGAACGACCAGCTACAAGGCATGACCTAGAAAGAGTATGTCAGAAGACCGACGAACTCATTCATAGCTACATCAGGCGTTTCTCAGAAACGAGGAACCATATCCCGAACATCAGCAAAGCTGAAGTCATCTCCACGCTCGTCCGAGGGCTATACCACCATGATAAGCTCTTCTCCAAGTTCAATCGAAAACTGCCACGGATGATCGGTGAGATGCTCCAGATGGCCAATCAATACACCGATGCCAAAGAAGCCAACTAGTGGCACAAAGATCATCTCTCCCGGATTCCTCGCCCCAACCGTCCACTATGTCGCAATGATGACCGCCATGAACAATGACGCAATGATGACTGTGACTGCAGCTATGATGATTGTGACCACCACCATGATGATCACAACCATCACTACAACATCATCGCCTCCATCATGAAGCCTCACGCTAAGCACAACTACGACGCAGCATATGAGAAGCTCCTTAACGAACCATGCCTGATTCATAAAAATAGTAAGCACACAATGTGGGAGTGCTTTGGCTTAGCCAAGGCCTTCTGTGATGAGCAAAATAAGAAGCGCGATGACCTCATGGAGGATAGCAGCAAGGATCTCGAGCATCCTAGGGTTGCAGGCAACACCTTTCAAGACCTGAGCAAGACTATCAGCACGATCTTCGAAGGACGAGCCGCCACCAAAAACAAGAGAGATAGGAAGCTCACCACACAACAGGTCCTAGTAGTCACCTCCAATGACACTATTGCTGACCCTCGCTATTTGCCCTGGTCTGAGTATCCCATCACCTTCACTAGGGCCGATCAGTGCGCTGACATCCCTTACATGGGACGATTCCCGCTTGTGCTGGATACCATAATCTAGAAGGTGCAATTTAGGAAGGTCCTCATTGATGGAGGGAGTGCCCTCAACATACTATTCACTGGGGCCCTAACTGAGTTAGGACTCTCCAAAGAAGACCTCACCCCCATTGATTCTCCTTTTTGGGGGATCATTCCTAGCAGATCATCCCACCCTTTGGGCGAGATTGCTCTACCCGTCGAGTTCGGCACCATCGAGAATTTTCGTACTGAGTACATCAACTTCTTGGTGGCCGATTTCGACACTGCCTACCATGACATCCTTGACCATCTGGCTTTGGCCAAGTTCATGGCCATACCGCATTATTCATATCTGGTGCTGAAGATGCTAACGCCCAGAGGAGTTCTCACCCTATAGGCTAATCTCGCCGTTGCCTATGCTTGCGAGACAGAAAGCCTCGCCCTTGCTGAGGTGATCGACCTCTCTACATGCATGGAGACTTGTCTTGCCGAATCCAAGAAGGTGCTAGTGGAGGAGCAGGAGATCCTGACGCTGGAGACACCCCGTGCAACTACAAAGGCGATGGAGACCAAAGAGGTGGACCTCAACATTAGCGACAAGAACAAGACCGCCAAGATTGGAGCCAACCTTGACCCCAAATACGAAAGCATGCTCATCAACTTCCTACATGCCAACACCGACGTGTTTGTGTGGAAACCCACAGACATGCCGGGGGTACCACGGGAGTTGATCGAGCACTCCTTGAACGTCTCACCGACCGCCAAGCCGATCAAGCAGAAGCTTTGATGTTTCATGCGGGACAAGAAGGAGGCTATCAGGGTAGAAATAAACTGGCTCTTAGCTGTCAGATTCATCAAAGAGGTGTATCATCCTGAGTGGCTGGCTAACCCAGTCCTTGTACAAAAGAAGAATAAAGAATGGAGGATATGTGTTGATTACACCGATCTCAACAAACACTGCCCTAAGGACCCCTTCGGCCTGCCTCGTATTGACGAGGTCATTGATTCTACCGCCGGCTATGAACTCCTATCTTTTCTCGATTGTTATTCTAGTTATCATCAGATCTCCTTAAAAGAGGAAGACTAGATTAAGATATCATTCATTACGCCGTTCGGCGCCTACTACTACACCACCATGTCCTTCAGACTCAAAAACACTGATGCCACCTATCAAAGAGCCATTCAGCGTTGCCTTGCTAAGCATATAGGGCAAAACATTGAGGCCTATATCGATAATGTCATGGTCAAGTCTAAGACTACTGATGACCTCATCGCCGACCTCGAGGAAACATTCAAAAGCCTCAAGGAATTCTGATGGAAACTGAATCCCGCTAAGTGTATTTTCGATGTCCCTTCTAGCATATTTTTGGGATACATTGTCAGTCCCTATGGCACTAAAGCAAACCCCAAAAAGATTTCGACCGTCACCAATATGAAGCAGCCGACCTGTGTGAAAGACGTCCAGAAGCTTATGGGATGTATGGCGGCTTTAAGTCGCTTCATATCACGACTGGGTGAAAAGGGTCTTCCCTTCTTCAAGTTGCTCAAAGCTAGTGAGCGTTTCACCTGGACGAAGGAGGCAGACAAGGCCTTTGCTGAGCTCAAACTCTTCCTTCGCCTTCAATTATGATAGCGCCGTAACCCGATGAAACTCTATTAATCTACATTGCTGCAACTTCTCGGGTTGTCAGCATGGCCATTGTCATCGAGCGCAAAGAGGATGGACATGTGTACAAGGTTCAATGCCCTATTTATTTCATTAGCGAAGTCTTGAATGAGTCTAAGGCTTGACATCCTTAAGTCTAGAAGATGTTGTACGCAATCCTGATTACATCCTGAAAGCTCCACCACTACTTCAAAACATACAAGATTGATGTTGTCACCGAGTTTCCACTCGGTGATATTCTTTGTAATAAGGAAGCCAATGGGTGTATCATCAAATGGGCGGTAGAGCTCGGCACATACTCTATTGATTTTAGGAGTTGGCTGACTATAAAATCACAAGTGCTTGCAGATTTCGTTGCCGAGTGGATAGAGATGCAAGAGCCTATTCCGGCTAATCATCCCAAGCATTGGACGATGTACTTTGATGGAGCACTCAACATCGATGGTGCTAGGGTAGGCATGTTGTTTGTTACTCCCTTTGGGGATTAACTCCAAAATGTTTTACAGATCCACTTCCTAGCCTCCAACAACGTCACCGAATATGAGGTAGCACTCCATGGCCTCCATGTTGCCATCGAGATCGGTGTTAAATGCCTCATGGTTTATGAGGACTCTGCGTTGGTCATCAACCAGGTCAACAAGGACTGGTCCTGCACTAGCGAGAAGATGGATGCTTACTGTGCTGAAATTAGGAAGCTTGAAGGAAAGTTCTATGGATTTGAGTTTCACCACATCTTTCGAGAAGCGAACCAGCTAGCCGACCGCCTGTCTAAGATAGGGTTGACCAGAGCACAAATTCCAGCATGTGTTTTCATTTAGGACCTCATGATGCCCTCTATAAAGCCAGGGCAGGAGGTTGACGAAAAGCCCCCGGCCGACCAGTTAGTCATGATGGTTCCCGCGCCAAGCAATGATTTGAGAGAACAATTCATCTTGTACCTCACCACGGCAAAGGTGCCGACTGATAAGACAGAGATGGAATGTCTTATTCACCGCAGCAAGCATTATGTCTTGATTGATGGCAAGTTGATGTGGAAGAATGCGGAAGAGGGGCTGGTGCAGAAGTGCATATCTCAAGAAGAAGGAGAGAAGTTACTCCTCGAAATCCACACTAGATCGTGTGGCGACCATGTAGCCTCTAGGAATCTGCTTGGCAAGGCTTTTCGAGTAGGTTTCTATTGGCCTTCTACCATTACAGATGCTGAAGCACTGGTCCGACGGTGTGAGGGCTGCCAATTTTTCGCCAAGTAGATTCATGTTCCAGCACTGGCCCTTTAGACAATCCTAGCTTCTTGGCCTTTTGCATGCTGGGGACTGGATATGATTGGGCCTTTTAAGGCTGCTCCAGGCAGATTCAAATATGTCTACGTTGCTATTGACAAGTTCTCCAAGTGGATCGAGTACAAGCCCCTCATCACAGCTACGGCAAAGAAAGCAGCTGAGCTGTTTGAAGATATCTTTCACAGGTTTGGCTTGCCGAACAGTGTGATCACCAACTTGGGGTCTACTTTCACCAGTAGTGATTTTTGGGATTTTTCTGAGGACTGGTGCATCTCCGTCAAATATGTCTCGGTCACCCACCCTAGAGCCAATGGCCAGGTTGAATGGGCAAATGACATGATATTAGATACCCTTAAGAAAAGGTTGTATGAAAGGGAGGAGAAGCACCCGGGCAGATGGCTTAAGGAATTACTGGCTGTGGTTTGGGAACTCCAGACTCAGCCCAGCCGTAACACCGGCGTGCCACTTTATTACTTGGTTTACAGCTCTGAGGCCGTTTTGCTAGCTGATATCGCCTTCCGAGCACCTTGGGTGGTAAATTTTGATGCAGAGAAGTCGGCGCAGGCCCGACAGGAAGATGTTGATCATCTAGAAGAAGAACATCTAGTTACATGTGTTCGGACAACCAAGTACTTAGAAGGCTTACGGATGTATTACAACAGCAATATTTAGGAGCGATACTTTGTGGTCGGTGACCTAGTACTCCACAAGAAGCAGAAGACAGACGGAATGCATAAACTTTCATCACCTTGGGAGGGCCCTTACAATGTCAAAGAAGTCACCCAACCAGGGTCCTATCGGCTATGCGACTTAGAAGGGATAGATGTTCCCAACTCCTGGCACATCGAGCTCCTTAGGCGTTTCTATCCTTGAAACATTCTGCACAATGATATGTACCTCTCCATACATAAGTTCAATGAAGTTCTCGCCATGTTTCTCCAGTTATTTTCTCCAAGTTATTTCTACGTTTCTCCAAATATTTTCTCTGCTGTTTATTCTCCATCTCTATGATACTCCGTTTGCTCTCCATGTGTTGTATCTTTAAGATATTGTCCATCGATTCACCGACCAGCCACGTTCTCATTCGTATTTTCCAGAAGTGGCCCTGTTCTCGATCTCACACCTACACGTGCATGGGCAGCAGCGCTCTGCATTATGGGTGGTCGGCAGCGGTTCCTCGGCAATGTTTGTACTCTTACGCATAAATGGGTGATAATCACTCTACGCTATGGGGTATGAACTAGTCGGGGCTGGTGATGCGATACAGGACCAACTGGAAGGAAAATTTTCATATTTAAAATATGAACAAACTCCAAAATAAAACATAGTGTTTTTTACACAAACTGCTCGGTAGGACTCTGCATTGTTTGGTATAATTTTTCTAATCTACTGCGCCTTGTTATCCCTTTCTCCGAATAGATCCAGGTCTTCTGCCAGCTTGATTGCTGACGCTGATACCTCCTCTTCGAGTTCATCGATCCTAGCATCGCTCGTTCCGTGGGCGAAGCTAGTGTCGATCACTTCTAGCTTCACCGTCGGGTACAGGGAGCATACCACCGCCAGTGCATGTCCTGCAGTAGAACAAACGATGCCTCGGTGTATTCCTTGAAGCATGCTAAGGATCACCGGCACCTATCCACAATCGAGTTTGGGTTGGGTGGCCTATCACCGAATGTGTATGGTTGTGGTTTCGGTAGCTCGGGGTCGATGAAGTCTAGTATGGGTTTTATCCTTTCAACAACTACATCGAGCCTAGTCTGCTTGGCCTCTATCTGAGCCCTGAAGTCCTAAAATTGTGCTTGGGAGTTGGTGCGGTACACTGTATAGATCAACGCGGCGTGTTAAACACACTGCTCGCTAAGAGTCATGGATTATCATTGCCAAAGCTTACCCTGGACGTCCTCAGCGATCTTTTTCTCCGCCTCGCGAGCCACGTCTCTCTCCTTCTCCAATTGCACCACTGACTCCCGCGATAAGAGCATTTGTGTCACTAGCTCTGCATTTACAAGGGATTATACTCAAGCACGGAGCAATAGAGAAATACAGGTGTCATGGGGTTTGACATCTTACCATTTCTCCACTCAGCGATGCTTGCTAGTTCGCTCCCCACTTTACCGAGCTACTCGGTGGTTCTGGTAAGCTCGGCTTCGGCTGTGCTCAGCTAGTCGGTTAACTTTAAGTTTTTTGACTCTAGTTGTGTCACACGCGCCTGTACCTTCTCATTGTCACTGCGGGCGCCGGCCAGACTCTTCTCCAGTGCTTCCACCGATTCGAGCAGCCTCTTGTTTTTAGCAATGGTTAGAGTGGCTCGTTCAAGCTGGCGAGCGCGGTGCTCAGCTGTCCTCATCAGTTCCTACAGCAACAGCAATTACAAAATGTTGTCTACGATGCCAAGAAGTAGTGTGGTTTAACCTACTTGTATCTGGCGAGTTGCCGACACAAGGGTGGCTCGGAGTCTTTCCATCTGTATGCTGGCCTCCTCTCCTTCTATGACTTCCACCACGTCTCCTCGGCGAAGAAAAGTTCATGCGACATGGGGAGGTGTTCCCCCAGGATATGGTGGCTACCAGTCAATTTCTTCTATTTCCTTAGGGACTTCCCCTGAAGGACCAAGCCTCTCACTCCATTGTGGCCTGATCGGCGCACCGAGACCTATCTCTGACTACTCCGCTCGGGGACTAGTCACTTGCTCGGTGCTCACGGCTAGTTCGCGCACCACGTCTTCACTTACCGGCCCTGGGGGCTGGGTATCTTCTGCTGAGGGACCGGTCGGATCTCCCGACACACCGGGTGCCTGTGCCGTCTACTCCCGACTAACACCTTCGACACCAAACGCTAGTGGTTGGTGGCACTCCATCGTGCTGTGTTTCTCTAGCGCTGACCGGGTGCAATTCTTTGGTTGATGCCACGCTATGTGATAATGGTTATCAAATACTTCAAGAGTCAACGCACTTCGAACAGATGATGGAATTGATATTTACAGATCAGACTGCCTGACAGCGGGCCTAAACTTGTATGGCCAGCCAGAGCTCCCTACTCTGACGGTCGCTACCGCGGACTTCATGAAGCCTGGGGGCGCTTGACTCGCCCCTGTAGTCCTCGGGCTGGTGGTGTTTTTTTCACCAGCTGGAGCATCTTGTTGAGACCCAGGGACATGGTCGTCTCTCTATCTGGTAGGAGTCCGCTCCTGCCGACCAGCGTCTTCCTCCCTCCTAGTGCTCCTTGTTGGGCTAGGAGCACTAGTGGCCGAGCTAGGAGAATCAGGAGTGGCCATGCGCGCCGCCCTTTGTTGGAGGGTCTCCTTATCTTCGTCATCCTCAGACTCCGTGGCTACAACATATTGTTGGTGGACTAGAGGTTCCTTTAATTGCACCCCTCCACGTGGGTGGGAGGGTGCTGCAGTGCCTTTCTTCCTCTTCTTGTCGGCCACCACTTCCTAGACCGGCTGTTTCCCGCTCCTTGTCGGATAACGCCGATTAGGAGTGGCTTCCTCTTCTTCGTCCTCGGAGGTGCATGACTCCTCATTCCCTATCGCCTAGGCTACCAGTTGCTGCCCCTAGGTGTCCATGCTGGTTGGCCAGGTGCCATCCGACACGTCAGAGACATACACTGCCCGGTCCTGCACAGTGGACATTTGAAGACACGATGCAAAGCAATATAGTAATGGAGTTACACTAGGTAAGCTAGTCATTTTCAGTTACCTCTGGATGCGGGTTCCCTAGGCTGTATGCCATCTGCTGATTTTTGTTTCGAATCCTTTGTGCTTGCTGAGAAGAGTTTTTTAGTTCATAGGCCGACCTCTATTCTCTCCAGCTGCTCGGGTGCTTCCTGAGCGAAATCATCATCCATGTACTCATATGCAGGGTGGACTATCTCCTTACACGACTGGAGCCAGCGACTGATGAAATTCAGTGCTATGCCGACCCCATCCACATTGGTTTGCTTCAGAATTGACAAGAGCTCGTCAACTTGATTCATCTCTTCACCGCTCGGTCGTGCGGTCCAATTTGCTTTCAGCACTGCCAGTTGGTCAATTTCGGCCGAGATACTTGGCTCCCAGTTTTTGGTGTAAAACCACCTTGTAGCCAACCCTTCATTGACAAGTTGAGGGGACAGTGACATATTCATTCGCCATACTATCCCACAACACCAAATAAACACAGCCCACAACCTTGGGCGTTCCAGATTCAGAGAGGGGTTTGAGGCAGAAGAAGTATCAGAAGAGATTGAAGTGTGCATCTATGCCGAGGTAAGCTTCACATAGATTGATGAAGATGGCAAGGTGGAGGATACTATTGGGATTAATATGGCAAAGGGCAATCCCGTAGTAATGGAGAAGTTTGCGCAAAAAAGGATGCACCGGGATTCCGAAACCCCAAACAAAGAAGGATTATAAAACGATGAGTTCATCGGTGTCGGGGGTCAAGAACCACTCACCTACAGCGGCACGCCATCCGTTGGTGGATTGGTCCGGTAGGACGCCATCAAATACCAACGCATTGATATCTACTTCGGTTTAGGTCGATTGCACCCATTCAGTACTCCGGGTGGTCTCCGTGCGAGTGCGCTTCCTCGGTGGCACCATGGATTAGATCTGGACCTAGAAGGAGGAGTTGATTGCAGCGGGGTGGTTATGAGTTGTTTCTACAATCATGCAAGGAAGATGGAACAATAGCGAAAGATTGGGCGGTGGTATTTATAGCTTGCCCCTGCCCCTTCGACTCCCAGGGTTTTTGGAATACTGCGCCACGCCGTGTGGATGCTCTAACTTCTCTACGGACGTTTCAATGGGCCGTTAAATGGGCCATCGGTTTTCTCTTCCACCTAGCCTTTATAGCGATTAAGTGTTATGCACAATTAATTTCTTTGGAGTTGGCGAAGTTTCATACTTATCTTCCCTGACCCTGCTACAAGATCTATCCTCTCATCTTCCAGCAGGCGCGGGGACTAAGTGTGTACACTTCACCTCGCGGTGAGTGTACTATGTTTACTTTACTTGATTCTCAGCTAAGCTAGGGACTGGCTGTGTGATCGACTATGCATCTAGAGTCTTCTATTTTGGCCCTAGCACTAGGTGCATTCTTCACCTAATATCAGGCTCAGGGACTATAGTGTGTACACTACACCTTGTGGTGCGTGTACTGTTTCGACGAGATTATTCTTTTGACCCAAGCACTAGGTGCATTCTTCACCTAATGTCAGGCTCGGGGACTATAGTGTGTACACTGCACCTTGTGGTGCGTGTACTGGTTCTACTAAGTGTTAAGCACTTGTTTTTATTACATCATGGTTAAATATCACCTGCCTTCGTCTTTCTTAGATGACTAAGTCATAGGAGATATTCATCTGACATTGCCTCTGGCACCTAAGTGTGTACACTTCATCTAAGATGAAGAATTTTCAAATTTTAATCTTGAGCTCCTTACATCCTATTGGCAATCCTTACTTGGTTAAGTCCGAGTTCAATTAACCAGTTAAACTAGTCAGTTCTCATTTTCATTGGCTTGTAGATCAGTTAAACTGGTCTGTGAGCTGTTCTATTAACCAATTAAACTAGTCGACTCTCATTTTCATTGGCTTGTAGATTAGTTAAATTGGTCGGTGAACTGATCTCTTAACTAGTTAAACTGGTCGGCTTCAATTACCTTCGCTGGGATCATCAATTAAACTGGTCGGCTTCATTTTTGACTGCTCGGACTTGATCAAGATGGCATCGCCAAATGGATACAAGGCGCTCAGGGACAAGCTGTGGGGGGTATAACCCTAGGTGCTCACGGCACAAGACATAGACCGCACCACCAGGGATGGTCCAGCCCACAAGATGACGACTTGCGGAGCACAGCACTGCTCAGCGCACACCGCAAGGCATCAAAGCGATATCCTAAAGATTACGGTTGATCTGCTAAGATATGCCAAATATTAGATTCCTTGTAAAGATTGTGGCTTATACGATTAGACTTTGGTCTAACCGACTTGCGGCCCTACCCCCCAGGCTATATAAGGCGGGTAGGGGACCCCTCAAAATCATCTCATTATTCCATCCCACAAACAATACAATCCACCGAACACTGGACTAGGGTATTACGTCTCATTGATGCCCTGAACCTATCTAAATTTTATGTCTCGGTGCTTGTGTTTGCCATCCAATTCCTGTTCACGCGCACCTCCACCAAACAATCTACTACCATGGGCATACCCCTCGGAAGACTGCCGACCACATATCGTCGACAACTGTTGCTCCAAAGTGTTCTTGGTGTGATAGCTATGTCTGACTTTTGCTCAGTTATCTTCTCTGGTATGAACTAGAATAGAACCATAGTAATAGAGAAGAGTATAGGAGTCTTGAGCTCTCCCGTTGTACTCCCAGCTTAGTTTGTCTGCTCTTTTATCTTACTTTGGAGTTCTCCTGTGTGTGTCATTTATAACAAACTCTGTCACACCCAATTTTAAGAACAAAATAGGATGTATAAAAGTCTTATGTGCACCCCAGGAATGGTCGCACACATAAGTGGACAAATTGTGAATTGTA
>PUID01035514.1:0-11579 GCA_002993905.1 Miscanthus sacchariflorus | reverse complement strand
CTGGTGACTCTGGTCAGACCATCCTGGCTGCATCTGCAAGTTCTTGTATAGAGGATGGAATCAATCAGAAATTTTGCATTGCTGCCTTTTCTCTTACTACTACATCTCTTCAATTCGTAATTTTTTAAAAGGAAAAAAAAAGAAGCAAAAGGAGAAGGAGCTCACATCTGTTGACAAAGCCATCAACACGATAGCACTGAGCTTCTAGACTAAAAGCCTTGTGGGGAAAAAAAAAGACCTTATGGACTAAGGCCCTGTGTTCCCACCACCTGTTCGTTTTATTGTTTCTGTGGCTTATAAGTCGGCTGATGTTGTTTTATTGTGAGAGAAAAATACTATATCATGGCTGATAAGCATGGCTAATACGATCAAACGAACAGGGGTATATATTCAGCTGGGCTCTAGAGAAAAGAAGAAGAATCGAAACGAGGATTCAGCCACAAGCCGTTGAAAACAAACTACAAACCTTACACAAATTGAGAACGGATTAGCAGCCTTGTCTGCAAAGTCATGCTGGTTAGTGACTCAATTTAAAACCCGATGAAGAATCGAAACTAGCGGAAATGGTCTACGGTACCGAATTAGCCAGCAAAAATTCGTTGCAGCCTTGCCTTGACAGCAAGGGCAGGCTATGCAAATTCCTCTGTCAAGTCAAGAAAGAACAAAAGGGTAAATACATACAGTATGACCAACGTAGCTAGGTAGCTGCTATATTAGCTTCTCGAGAGATGGCGACGTACAAGGCTCCGGCTGGCCTTAAACGTTGGAATCAGCGGCAGCGGAAATAATAGATCACGAGCAGGCACAACTAGCTACTCTACTGTTCCTTCGTTCCAAATTATAAGTTATTTAATTTTTTTAGTTTATTTATTTTATTATGTATTTAGATATATTATTATATCTATATGTATAGCAAAATAAATATATTAAAAAAGTCAAAGCGACTTATAATTTGGACCGAAGGGAGGAGTAGATGACTAGGAGCAAAGTGTCAGGACCAGAGGACCGCATCAGATCAACTAACGGGAAGCAAATGGTAACCACGAACTGCTTGCAATATTAGCGGCTGAGCGGCCCTAGCTACACGTAAACCACTTCCACTTGCCTCCCTATGTGAGTGTGACGGTGTGAGAGAAAGAGAAATAAACCGATTGCCGGTACGTGTATATATGTGTTGTGTGCCCACAAACTAAACGTACCACTGTCGACTGAATGATTAAGGACCAACTTAGATCAACTAAGGTTAATAATTATTAGCCACAGCTAAAAAATTGCCGGTGCATGTTTGAACTCCGGCTAATAGAAGCGTGCATCCCTAGCAGCGAACTGTGTGTCCTTGTTAGGGGTGTTCGGTACGGCTCCCTCCAGCGAACGTGGCGGCCCTGGCCTATTTGTTTTTTACTAAAAAATGGCTCCTCCATATAAACGTTTGGCAGGGCTCTTTTGGAGGAGCTGAGCTGGAGCCAAAGAGGAGCCTTGCCAAACAAGCCCTTAGTACTAGGTAAGGACGTAGCTAAAAATTACTCTAATTATTGACACTTATGTTTAGATCTATGGACCAGAGTAGTTAATTTATATCTGCTACAATGGAATCCAAATAAGGCCCTGTTCGCTTCTCTTATAATCCGTCTTTTTCAGCTTGTTTTTTTAGCCGAAACAATATTTTTCACTCACAATAAATCAGCTGGAACAATGTTTCGACTTGTTTTTTCAGCGAAACGAACGGGGCCTAAATCGTAATTGTGCTGGATGATCGGAAAAGATCGTAGCACATACACATTATATTCTCATTTTGTTTTGTTGAGGCAAATGTAGTAGTAGTATAGTATATCCATATAGGCGCAGGAGCACACAATAGTTTATGAAGAAGTCCAATAACTCCCTCGACAACTTTGAGTCTTTCACTTGTTTCTAAATAGTTGTAGACTAACTTTTCATTTGATTAATTTACTATATCTTTGGTCTAATCGATCCCTTAATAAGATTTATCTTTTTTGCTTTCCAGGTGCAAGCTAAATTTTAAGTT
Organism: Miscanthus sacchariflorus; assembly: GCA_002993905.1. Lineage (NCBI taxonomy): Eukaryota > Viridiplantae > Streptophyta > Magnoliopsida > Poales > Poaceae > Miscanthus > Miscanthus sacchariflorus. The sequence goes on along the minus strand of PUID01035514.1, from coordinate 9,553 downwards.
TCTTTTTTCTTTGGAGTGACAACATATACAAGCAAGTTATGTTAAAAAAACTGTTCCTTTTTCCTACAATTTTGTATATCTAGCTAGGTCTAGTTTGTTATTATACTCCTATTCCTAAAAAAAGTGTCACTTTTTTAGAAGTCAAACAATTTTAAATTTGACCACCTCTATATGAAAGAATACTAACATATTTTTATACCAAACAAATATTATTACATTAATTATAAAATACATTTTCATAGCAAATATATTTGGAGACATATATGCTGATATTTTTTCTATAATAAAATAGGTCAAAATTTAGAAACTTTGACTAGCTAGTGCTATATTTGCTCCATCGCAAAAGGACTGTACTTCTCATTTTCGAGTCAAATAACTTTAAAGTTTTATTAAATCTATAGAGAAAATTGAATCAGCATCATTAGATATATTTTTTTTTCTATATTAAGATCTAAATTTATAAACTTAGTCAAACTTAAAATAATTCGCTTTCATTTTTTAACTAAAGTCTAGTAGGAGTAGTACAGTAGCAGGCAAAGGTTGGAACAAAATGGCAAGGACCACGTGAGACAAAGGGGAAATGCTTGCAACAGCAACCCTGTGGCTGTGGGCGTGCGGAAGTAATCCACTTGTCGGTGCATGCATACGTGTTTCTGGTGTGCCCACGAAATACCACTGCAATACGCTATTTTTTTTTTACGAGCGTTCCTTAAGACCAATTGTGCGGCCACTGTCACGTCTAAATGCCGATGGATCGGATCCATATATAGGTGCATGTGCATGTGCATGTGCATGCAGTTGGGCACACCAGTCGGTCTGTTCGCTTGGTCGTATTTGTCTTATAACCCATGACTTATCAGTCGACAAACAGTATTTTTCTCTCATATCAAACTAGCCAACAGTACTTGCTTATAAGCCAACCAAACCCAAACAAACTGGACGAGTAATCATAGTAGGTGGCATCGCATTAGCATGGTTCGTGCCGTGTCTCCTCATCGGCCTCGTTCACAAAGTGCGTGTAATGAAGGAACTGACAATCTCGAAAGCCCACTAGATGGCAAGCCTTTTCAATTCGTGTGAATTAAGTGGTTAGCTAACCAGCGTGTTGTTCATTCACGTCCTTAGCCAAGATTAGGCAAACGGTGCACGTAATGGCCCAATGGAGCTTTTTTGCTGTACTTATATTGTTGCAATCAGTTGCACGTTAGGGCTTGGGAAATTGATAAGGTTGTTCAATTATGGCGTACAAGCTTAGCCCTAATTAGTAATTACGTTATTGCCCACACGCTGACACACACGTAATGACCTCACTAGCACTTGTGTTAGTTCAGTTTAAAATGCACGGTTACAAAAAAAAAGTGCTACCCATCATCAAAAAAAGTGCACTAATTAGCTATGGTTCATGGATCCATGCAGTTAGAAGAACTTTACATTTTTCACCCCTGATGACCACACCGGCCAGCAAGGCAGCAACGGCTGTATAGTGAGGTCTGAACACGTGTGCACATGTATGCAAAGACCTTCTCTGCTGCCAACTCACCACCAGTGGTGAAAAAAAAATCGTCGCCCGCGCTGGTTGTGATTTGGACTTGCTACAGCGCCGTGAAACAAAAGACAAGTTTCGCAAAAAGAAAAGGGAGAGAGAGAAATCTGAAACGTACTGTATGAGTATTTATTTTTTTGCCTTTTCTATTTATGGATATGGATAAGAAAAAAACAAAACAAACAAGTAGCCCAACTGATTTGGTTGCAGGTTGCAGTGCAACCATCCACGTCGTCGACTGTAAAATACTCCTTTTTTTGTTTATTTATTACCTAATCCACCTGATTTTATGAGGCTGGCGTACGGCGGCGGCTAGCAAAGGCAAAACGCAAYGCGAATGGGARTGGATGGCGATAGCGATGGCCGACGGCGACTGCACGGTGGGGTCAYGCCATCCARCAGCAGAAGCTCATGAGGCCAGACAAACGGGAAACAACAGATGCAAGCAACACCACACCAGCCCTGTGCTGTTCGTAGGAGTACTACCGGTAATTAAGCACCAAACCACTTGTCGGTGCATATGCGTTTGTGTGTGCGCGCCCACAAGCTACTCAGCCTACTCTAAGTGCCACTGGTCCATCCAATTTATTTTCTATATTTAAGTCTAAATAATATTAGCTAGTTTAGTCCAACTTGTGAAATAATTATTAGTTAACTATTTAGCTAATGATTAGCTAAACTATTAGTCAAACTTGTTTGGTTTTAAGGAGCTAATTTTTTCATAGTTAACTATTAGCTATACGGATTCAAACAGAGCCAGTTCAGGGAAGCATCACGTAACATCGCTCTCTGTTTTAGACTTTTAGTTTACTTGCATTGCATTGGGACAAATATAGTTTTGTATTAATACTATATCTATATTTTTCGTCATCTAGGGTTCGTTAGGATTTTTTTTCTTTTCTTCGTGAACAGGTTAAAGGGTCATGGCACAATCGAGTGTGTTCTAAGATATTTTGTTTTCTATCTATTAGTGTTAATAGTTAACATTTAGCACGTAGAGGGCAAATAACTAATTAATAGCATTTTTAGCAGGACAGTTAGCTAACGTATTAGTTGAGCCCCATTTGGTTCCTCCATCTAATAGTTAGCATGGGAAACCGGTTAATAACTTTTTATTAGCTAGCCAGGTACTTTATTTTGAGCTATTAACTGTACTGTTAATTAGATTGTTTGGAGTGTTAATTTCAGCTCTAAGTAAGTTGCATAGATCTACGGATGATGTTTTCTGTCTCCCCATGAACGATTCTGCTACTCCTGTTTAGGCCACCCAGCAATCTTTAGGCCTTGTTTGGGTGCACATGTATCCATCGCAACCCAAGTGGATTGGAGTGGAATTAAACTAAGTTCCATTGCAATCCACTTCAACACATGTGGATTGAAATGGATACATATGCATTCAAATGAGGTCTTAAAGAGGAGAGGACACATGATCCATATAATATTTGCTGGACCACAATGAACAATGAACAATGAATAATGATATATTTGCTAGCAGTGAGAGAAAAGAGAGTGATGAAATGATCGATCCGGTGTTGCTCATTAAGAGTCAGGTCAAGAACGCCCTTAATGATAAACTATGAGCTTTACAATTAGCCACGACTTCGTTCAAAAAAACAATTAGCCACAATATGATCTGGTAGGTGTTTGTGAACAAGGTTGCTTAATTATTGCGTACAAGCCTAGCCCTAATTAGTACCTTGCCCACACGCACACATATAGCGTTATCAGTTCTGTAGTATACTCCTTCCATTCCAGACCGATTGTATCTGTACATTTAAACCAACTCAAATTTTCATAGTAGCAACATTTATGTGAACAGATATGTTAACTAAAATATATTATGTGATTAATCTAATATGATAATACTTATATTTGGTACCATAAATTTTAGTCTTTTTTGTATGAATTTGCTCGAATTTAAAGTTGTTTGGCATAATATCGAATTAGACCTTTTTTGGACGTTGGTAAGTGCAGTACCCTGTACCCCACACCGCCACACGCACCTTCCACGGTACCGGTGGCAAGAACAAGCGTTTCTTCCGTTCCTACGCCATGCTATTTGTGCTGGCGAGTTTCAGCCGCCGACCGTCGTCTGTAGTACCAGTACCTATATATGCTACCACTGGTTGGTACTTCACTGTACATATATACACTGTTCCTTTGTTCAGCAAATTGCACGGAGTACCACAACAATGCATGGAGCTACAGCTACCACTAGCTGGTACTGTGCATGGTTTAATTTTGTTTGTCCAGTAAAATTGCACGGTATAAATGGAGGGGATCGAGTACCACAATATTTTTTTTATATGGAGCAAATAAAGGAAATTACAGTATGTATAGCTTAGGTGAACTGGTGTACATACATATATGTATTCAGGTGTGAGCACGTGTGTACAAGGTACAGAGGTCAATCTTTTCTTATCTGCTAGTCGCTATTGCCACAGTAAATTATCCATACCTTCTGGTCAGATAATAAATAATGAAAGGAGAGTTGAAAAGAAATCCAACGTGTATGAACTCTGAACAGGAGAGTTGAAAGGAGGTCAATCTTTTAGTTTACTTGCATTGCATTGGGACAAATATAGTTTTGTACTAATAATATATCTATATCTATATGTTCGTCATCTAGGGTTCGATAGGATGTTTTTTTCCTTTTCTTCATGAACAGGTTAAAGGGTCATGGCACAATCGAGTGTGTTCTAAGATATTTTGTTTTCTGTTTTGTATCTATTAGTGTTAATAGCTAACATTTAGCACGTAGAGGGCAAATAACTAATTAATAGCATTTTTAGCAGGACAGTTAGCTAACCTACGCCCTATTCGTTTGTGCTTGTTTGACTAATAAGACATGGCTGAAAGTACTGTTGGCTGATTTGGTGTGAGAGAAAAATATTATTTGTTGACTGAAAAAATACGGTTTATAAGTCAAGCAAGCCCAAGCGAACAGGGCACCAAATCAAACAATATTTTTTCTCTCACACTAAATCAGCCAACAGTACTTTCAACCATGGCTCCTTTCATTTAGAAACTAATAAATAAAAGGAGCCATGTAATAAATAAGTAGAAGATGAATCAGTCTACTAGTTTATTGTTTAGGCAATGCTTCATGACCAATAAGCATTATAAATTAGTGGCACAAGATTTGCAACACCATATCATGGACTCTGCTCTTCTTTCTTGTAGGCACACGTGCCATATTTTCTTGTTAACCATTATTGCTAATTCTGAGAGACGGCACTGTTTACATGTACCTAGTCTCATAGGGAAAAAAAAATTCATCTGTTTTGGTAATCATCACTAATTTTCCAATACCACTTTTCTTGATTGATAAGCTATCTATAGTTTAATTTTGTTGTGACCCACTATTTGATGTATTGTGAACTGATGATAAAAAAAATGCAGCTACATATCTTTATCTTAGATATTAGGACGTGGAGGACATTGACAATTGATTGAATATTATTTGGACAGGGACCATGAACAATGGAGCTGATCACATATGTGTCCAGTTCACTTGAATTATGTGAAGCTCGTGAAGGAGAAACTGTCGGAGATGGTGTACTCTCCGGCGTTGATCATCTGACTCTCAAGGAGAACATAAATGTGATTTGGTGTAAATGTCAGAAAATACCTTTGTTCTTTTTTTTTTATGTTGAGCAATCTTTGACTCCATTGAAACATGATGATTTACCCAAAATTCCTTAGGAATTACCTCGATGCTTCTAAGAACAAGAGCCATTCAGAAATGTAGTGGTGTGTTCGGCAGAGCTAAAGTTCAAATAAAGTAAGAAGCCAAGAAAGAGCCAGAGCTACAAGTCCTAATAGAGCAAGAAGTCTCGAAAGAAAGAGGGTACATGAATTGAGGAAGAAGTGGTTACTATATGATGAGATTGATTGTACATTAACAGAGGAGACGATGTATAGCGAAACTGTGAAAGAAAAAAGATTTCTTTTTTAAAATTAAAGTAAAAGGCTATAGAAAGAAAGAGAGGAACAGGGAGAAATATATAGGAATAAATGACATGAATTAAAGGTCCCCTACAGAGAATGTATATGCGTTGCTTATATCGAAATATATAAATATATAAGGCTGATGTTTCTTTTTGAGCGCTTGGTTTTGAACATGTGTGCACGAAGCTAATGTCTATAAAAAAAATCCATGGTTTAAGTTTTTGGCTTGATTTAAATTAATCAAAAAAATTCCATGGTTTAATTTTTTTTTGACTTGATTTAAAGAGTACCACAGCGCATTGTTACACACATGCCTACATCAATCTCTGCCGCCGTTTGGCCTGCTGCACGTGCTTGGGGTTGGCGTCCGAGCTGACGGCGACGCCGGCGTGTATGCCGAGTTGCCGACGGCGAGGTCGTAGCAGTTGGTGACTTGGCGGCGCATGGCGAACATGTCCCTCTCCATGCGCCTGCTGTTGCAGAGGGCGTGGAAGGCGGAGCTGCGGCGGTTGGTTGGCGCTGCTGGCTGAGGGCCTGCACGTTTCCAGCCCACAGGCCCCGCGCGCGCATCACCTCCTCGGCAGGCTCTGCAGTGACTTGAAGCCGACGAGCACCACCGCGTCGCGTTCACGCCCAGCATCTGCGCCACCGTCTGCCACACGGCCATGTCGTCTCTTCCTTCTTCCTGACCTGAGAAGATAGATAGTCGATGATCGATCCGAGGCTGCCTAGCTAGCTTGCCAAGAATAATATATACAACGCTGCGCTGCACGAGATGAGTCCCCAAGAGTGAGATGGCATGCATATTATAGGCCGTCGTCTCGTGTTGTTGATGTCACGGCAACACAACACAGGGCATGTTAAAAGGAAAACAGGGCATATATATATGATGTCAATGGAGAACAGGGGTCCGTCGACAATAATGCCACAATGGAATGCACCTCATCTCAACTCACACGAACTCACCACTCATCCCAACACTTCCCACCAGCACACACCACACCACACCACACACCTGGGCTGGGTTCGTTCGTCCAGCCCAGATATGCGTGTGTTGTATATACATAGAGATGCAATGAAATGGCAACAACACCACGCATCTCAAATCGATACAGGGAATCTCACTCCACCACAGATGACAGCATTTCCCTTCCTTCTCGTCCGGCCGTGAGGTGTCTTTAAGTCAAATTTATTAAACTTTGACCGAATTTTTTGAAATAAAAATATTAAGACTTACGGTATCAAATTAGTATCATTAGATTTACCATATAATATATTTTTATAAGGCGCTCATTTTATGGCATAGATATTGTTATTCTTTTCTATAAAATTAGTCATACTTAAAAAAGTTTGACTGGCACGGATTCTATGAATTGATTTAGGCCTTGTTTGGATGCATGTGTATCCAATTCAATCCACGTGTGTTGGAGTGGATTGGAATGAAACTTAGTTTAACTACACTCCGATCCACTCCAACACATGTGGATTGAGATGAATACATGCGCATCCAAACAAACCCTTATTTAATACGTGGCTTATTTGTCCCGTACTTTTTAATAAATATATTATGGGTCTTTAAACTTTGTACCCTTATCTAATGTAATATAAAATAATCCAGTGATGACTGAAATCTTAAATAACTTATCATCCAATCTAATCTATATCTATATACTTATGGTTATGTGACTTTTTTATTCTTCTTTTTTTGTCTCCTATTTTTTCTTATAAAAAGAAAAAATAAATAGTCCATGATTGAAATATAAAATGATTTATCATCCAATTTAAGTCTTAAATAACTTACCATCCAATCTAATCTATATCTATGTAGATATGGTTCCATGACTTCTTTTATTCTTCTTTTGTGTCTCCCATTTTTTTCTTATAAATAGAAAAAAAACAATCCATGATTGAAATATAAAATGATTTATCATCCAATTTAATCTATATCTATACACACATGGTTCCATGACTTTTCCCCCTCTTTTTTTCCTTATAAATAGAAAAATAATAATAATAAATATAGGGGATTTTTGGATCTGTGCCCTTACAATTCTTCAACTTTGTACATCTGCCATTGTAATCCGTCTATTCCGAAACATGCCATTACAATTCCATAGCTCGCCGCTCCTTGCCATTTTATATGTATCCCGCCTGGTTGGGCCCACTGTCAGGTCTATGATGGCATACGGTCATTCCGTATGGACGAGCATGCCCCCGCCTAGATACATTATATTGTTTTTATTATGTACCTAAACATATGTATATCTAAGTGCATAGAAAAAACTATGTATTTAGATGAACCGAAACGTCTTATAGTTTGGACTTTGTGGAATGGAGGGAGTATGTTTCCGTGGCCTGAGGCATGTAATATCTTTTCATGTCATACCCAGGAAGGCTACTCTGCTCCCAGTGAATGCGACAATGGATATGCTGCCGGCGAACAAATTGAAAATACATGTAAGTTCAATTACCTTTTATTGAACGAAACTGCGACAAGCACAGGGCACAAAAAACAGTTTACAGTCTCTGACAGAGGCTAAGTAGAGGACCAGAGGGGAGGACTACAGCAGGGTATTACAGAAGTTTTGGAAGAAAGATCTCCACTGTCTAACAAGCAATTTGTTTTGCAGATGGCCCATATGGCTATGATGGTGACCAAGGAGTGCTAGTAAGGCACAGCAGACCTGCTCTTGTGCGCAGGCCATGCCAGCGAAAACTTGCTGACAGTCCCTTGTATACACCAAGTAGTAGTAGTAGTCCGATGGTGGGGATGAGTCGTCAGCAAGACATGTGTATTGAAGCTGTGATGAGGAAGTATTATTATTGGAAAATAATGTGTCGAATTTGGTGGAGAAACCTTATCGATAGTCATGCTAAGTCGGCAGCAAGCCATGGATGAAATCGTTGACATGATGGGTCGTCTTTCTATCAGTATAATTGGTTTAACAACTGGGATGAGGAGGAAGACGGAAATTGAGGTCGTCGTTGAGCCCGAGTGCGTGCGCCTTCTCTTCATTCGATCCTTGCTTGCACCCATCTTCATTCCCACACGCAAGTCTCAACACACACGCACGCACGCACGCTGATAGACGATGCTTCTGTGTCTTTTTATTTTCAATTCAGGCCATCATCATCAGTACTAGTTAATAAGCAGCAGGAACTAACAAGGCATGCTTCGTTTGGCGATGGTAAGAACAACAAGAAGTCATCATCCGACCAATTCGTGGTCGTAGACTTGAAGGCAACCTGCTGGAACAGGGACGACAACAAGTATGGAGTCAGCCAAGAGATTATCGAGTTCTCGTCCGTCCTCGTCGACGCTGCAACCGGTCACCCCATGTCGTCCACCTTCCACGAGTATGTCATCCCAACAGAACATCATGAGCTGAGCGAGTTCTGCAAGAACTACAACGGCATCAAGCAGGAAGATGTGCAACGCGGTAATGGCGCCGTGACGCTGTCCGAGGCGCTGCAGCTGCACGAAGCCTGGATACAGGAGAACAATAATGGAAGAGGAGGTGGTGGCGGCGGTGGCGGCGGGAGCGGCAGCGGCCTCGACGTCAACAGCAGCGCCGCCGTCGTCGTCGTGACGTGGGGCAACTGGGACTGCCGCACGATGCTGAAGCAGGAGTGCCTTCGCAAGGACTTGCGCATCCCTGATTACTTCGCCCGGTGGATCAACCTCAAGACACCCTTCGCGGACAAGTACGGCAACGGCTACTGGAACAAATCTGTGAAGGAGGCATTGGAGGCTACGGAGGTGCTGGAATGGGAGGGCACCATCAAAGGCGGGAGGAACAAGGCGCGCCTTCTTTCATTGCTCATCCAACAGGGCGCCAACCTCGCCATCACAAGCTGGCTCGACCCAGCTGCTGCTGCTGCACCTAATAATTAAATTAATAGAATACCGCTGTGGTAGTTTCTCTTAATAATTCTCAGCTGATATACACTGAGGCTGCGGGTGGGGACTGCTCTGCTGGACGAGACGCTCTGGTTTCCTTTTGAGGTGGTTTGCGTAATAACCTTTTGCTTTGTAATAATGTCGATCGTACCTCTGTT
>PUID01035495.1:48381-58424 GCA_002993905.1 Miscanthus sacchariflorus | reverse complement strand
CTCATAATTGTCTAACCGTTTTGTTAAGTGTTGTTGTAGAAATTTTTATTAGGCTATTCACCCCCCTCTAACCATTAGGACCTTTCAACTTCCTAAATGACTAATGAACTACCCTGAACCTCTGGTTGTGACCAACCACATGGAGGAACATTACAACCTGCTCCTCAACAGAACACCCACTGGTTTCTAGAACTAGGCCTCTACCTCTAAAAAGGTTGCATAGAGCAAAAAAGGAGCTCTGGTCATACGCAACATAGCCAGACACTCAGCATCAGGGCTGTTGAATATCATTTGGAGGGTTTCTAGCCTATGCTACTGGCTTAAAGGCCTAGGACCATAAGGTACATGCTCAAGTTGGGCCCTAATTCTTCTAAGTCTAGTGACAAAAAAGGATAGCATAACCACAACCATGGCAGTTGCTTGCCTGACCATCATCTCACGCTGTGCAGTTGGATCCATCTACAAGCATTCAACATTCATAGATACATCTCAGTTCTAGTAGACCCTGGCTGGCCTCAACATGAAAGTGCTATCATTCATAGCAAGATAAAATAGCATGGCTGCATAACAAAAATGCCTCCAGTGCATTGGACATATTCATCATCGACCATATGAAAGAACTAACATTTCAGTAGAAACTTAAAGCAGCTACAAACATAAATAGCACGGCTGCATAAACAAAAATGCCTCAACTATAGTGGACAGATTCATCATCGACCATTTCAAAGTACCAACAATGGAGCATACATGTTTCAGTGCTCGAAATCAACATTCATAGCAACTAGACTAGCATCATGGACCCAACTATCATTCCACAGGCAGAAATCAAAACCAATAAAGGGCAAGACCAAACCCTAGAATCAAAGCAAAGGGGATTAGGGGTGGATTTCACCTCGGGGAAGTCGACGGTGACTGGAAGAAGCGCAAGACGGAGAAGAAGAAGAGCCGCCGGAGAAGAGGTAGCAGATCTGGTACGGGACGAAGCAGATCGACCCCAACCGAGACCAGCCGCACCACCACAAGACGGAGAAGTCGAAGGAGGAAGACGACCGTGTCCACGGAGCCCGGCAGGAGGCGCAGCAGCGCCGCGGCCAAGCGGCGCCAAACCGGCTGAACGGAGACGAAGACCGGAGAGGAAGAAGATCACCGCGCAGCACCACCACCACAGCAACACTGCCGGTCACTCAACGCGAACGCAGTGGGGAGAGATGGGGACGACGGAGCTAGAGGAAGGAGAAGAAGGCAGCGGGGGAGGAGAGCGGCTTATAAAGACAACGGATTTCGCCGAGGAGCGTGGGAGGAAGATTCATGGTTCCCGCACGAGCCCGCGTGAGCTGCCGCCGCCGGCCCGAAATTGCCCGCGCGAGGACGGAGAGAGCCTGGCTCGGGAGAAATGAACCCTAGGGGCGTTTCCCGGGGTACAGGAGAGAGAGAGGCCATTTTGCACGCCAGGAACCAGGCCGGGAGCTAGGCCAACTAAATCAAAAAGGCCGGGTAGCAACTGGAGGGCGCAGGCCACCCCCTGGGCTCTGTATCAAACAGGTCCACAATGAACCAGGCCATATCTGGCAAACCTCCAAGCTACCAAACAGCCACAACCTGCTTACATATATACCACGGGCCAGGCCATATCTGGCTAACCAAAAGGCCCTATATAATTCCTTGTCTGACCGGCCTTCGCCAACACCTCCTCCCTTCTCCTTTTTATCAACATGAATGAAATTGTATGAACATAGATTGTAATATGCTTTCCGGGTCTCTGTATTGTTTAAGGATTGCTGGTTCTTTTCATCAAAACAGTGAGTAAACAACTAGAGGATTGCTGGGTCTTTGTATCTCTTAAAAATATCATCAATGCCGTCAAGAACTTCTTGTGGTAGAGGCCGTGGAGCGCTGGTAAATGCATCGATGTTCTCCTTTAAATGATCCATGGTGGTTGCTCCAATGATGGAGCTAGTGGTGAATGGACGGTCACGCACAAAGCCGAGGGCAAGCTGGACTGGAGTTAGCCCATGCTTCTTGGCAAGCCTTATGTACTCATTTGTCGCTTCCTGCCATACAAAGTTAACCAAAGTAAATTGAAATGCATACCAACGCTCAAGTTCGAACGGTCAGGGCACAAACAAATTATTTGTAGTATATAGCATACTTGAGCCAAAGAGGCATTGTAGCGAGCCATGAATCCAGGGAAGATATTTAGCCTGCTGCCCTTTGAGATTCCTGTGTCAGCATCAAGATACTTCCCAGTGAGAACCCCACCAGCCAATGGGGAGTTGGCAAGCAGTCCAATATTGCAGTTATGCGGGTGACAAACTTCAACAAGATCAGCTGTGATGGAATAAAAGGTGATTAATAGACAGTTGTTGGCCTCATCAGTTTGCACATGAGAGCCTAAAGCAAACATGTTTTACCAGATAAATTTTTGGTACCTAATAGCACAAAATCTGGATTCCCCTTTTCAGCAATACCTCATAATAATAATAAGAAGAAGAAAACACTACCACCTTGCTAGCAGCATACTTTTGTTGGCACTTTATATAGTCTGGTTTGTATTAAATACATTTTGACAACACTAACAAAGAAAAAGTCTGCCACTAGCACAAACCTTCATTTCCCTTTCAGCAACACCTTGTATATATGAAGAAACTAGAAAATCTCATGAAAGATATTAGCTAGAAAAACATCCATAGGAAGATATTTGTCTGTTAACAGGCAACTGGAGTTTCTAATTGTATGAGAAATCAACAGGAATTCTCCATGATTCTGATACTACTTCAGAATTGAGGGCATTACTAAGAGAGTTCCAAGGAATGAAATGAATGGACTGGAGCAATATTTTCTCTTTTCTTTCTTTTTTGAAGAACACGCATGAGATCTGCGGGTCTTGCATTAAGAGAGAAGAAAGGCTACAATAGCGAAGTACAATGAACATACATGACCAGAACAACAACCTTACATGACAGGCACGACCTTACAACCAAAACAACGTCCTGACCAAAGTAAAGGCTAGAAGATACCTTGAACGACGTTCAAGGTATCTTCTAGCCTTTACTTTGGTCAGCGTTCAAGGTATCTTCTAGCCTTTACTTTGGTCAGGATGTTGTTTTGGTTGTAAGGTTGTGCCTGTCGTGTAAGGTTGTTGTTCAAACAACTCCGGGTCTCCAACCAACACAACAGAATGAAACAAACAATTCCGACCAGCCACAAACCGAGAAGGAATTCAGATCCCATCATAAATGGTGTGACAGCTGTGGCGCTTGGCTACCAACGAAGGTGGCACAGAACTGCATATAGATGCTTCAAGCATCACCAGATCTGACCTATTTGCCACACAAAACTCGATAACTGAATTCATCTCCCAACAATCAATGGCTTCAAGGTGAGACCATAAATCCTTAATGTTCTTGACTAGTTCACAAATGTTGGGGGGTCCTCAAATTAGACAACAATTCGGCACACCTGCAGTGGTGTCACAAACTGGCAAGAGCTAGTGGTGATGGCAACCAAAGGCTACAAGCTACAATAGAACATCCTTACACTCTATTTCTCAAGAGCGTGGAATGACAATTTCCGCCTCAAATGACCAAATACCTCATGGATAGGCAGAGGTGAAGGCATGGTAGTGGCATCCAATGGAACCGAAGATGGAAGAGAATCAAGTCAACATAGTGATTGCAGCATGCTAATGGAGGTGGCGCAAGGAGGAGCAGCTTTTGACACAATTGGCCTTTCCACCGAGCACCCATTTGCTGGCAGTCAAGGGACAGAGCTGCTTGCAGTGGTAAGCTCTCTGACCATCATGCATACAAATGAAGTAGTGAGATCCATTCTTACAATTCTCAGCAAAGTGCTTGACAGAAGCAATTAAACCATCGACCGATGGTAGAGAGTGTGGCGACCGGCAGCGTGGAGTCATCCACAGTGGAGGAGTTTTCTCGGGAGCCAGCGGTGTCAGAGTGAGATGGCTCCTTCTCATTTCTTCAGGTGGCCACCACACCTCCCCGAACACCCTCATTTGCTCGAATGGTGCAGGCGTCAACCAATGGGAGAGATCCGCCGCCGGTCCCGTGAGCAGTAGAGAGGGAAGCATCCGGTTTGGTGGCGACTAATTGGGGAGAGAAGCAGCTTGTTTCCATCGTGATGGAGAGGTTGGCAACCAGTGACGAGGAATTGTTCGCCCAATCACCCTTAGAGGATTCTCGAGCACTGTCAGCGTTGAATTCAGTTGTGCAGTGACCAAACGAGATGTTGGGATGACCAGGTGAGGGAGATGGACTTGATGGTGGAGGATTGTGGGAAGTGGGAAGTGGGAAGTGACAGGCATGAAGGAGGTTCAGCGACGGATCGACCATAGGAGCAGTGGGTACCGGTGGCAGAGGAAACACTAGACAGGTTTCCCTCCCCCTTGGCGTCGTGGCACGGGACTGAGCGATCATCCTCCTCAACAACCTTAAGCACTTGTTCTGAATAATTAAGGCCCTAAGCAATGCTTTCACCTTCAAAGCAGCATCTCACAAGTAGACTATAACAGTTCTGGATGCTCACGATCTTCGGAAGGCCTTGAGCCTTTGCAGCATGTACAAACTCCATTACTCCATATGAGGTCTCATTGGAAACACCAATATAGCGAACCTAAATTAGAGATAACATTCGATAATGATTAAAAACATGATATTCTTGATTATCTTCTGTATGAACTAACAGAACTGAGACAAAAACATAGAACTACTCAATGCGCCTCTACTTACACAATATTTACATGTTGATAAGCTACCTTTCGTATCAAAAACTACTTACATGGCTGTTATCAGATGCATGTTATGTAAAACATTCTAAAACATAGTACCAGCAAAGGTTGTAATTTGTAAGCTGCGTCCACACCAAGATCAGATATGTAACCATGTAGTTTTCATATTTACGCATGCCACGAAAAAATGTTTATTTGCTACAACTTTGTAGTTTGCACGTATAAGAATATCAATCATAGAAATCTTACCTTTCCTTCATCAATTAGCTCCTGGAAAGCCTTCAATTGTTCCTCAAAAGGGATGCTTGGCCTCCATTTGGTTGGATTATAACTAAATTCACCAAATAGTGCCACATACCTATCTGGCCTAGAGACAAAAAGAAAAAATTTGGAACCAAGACGTTTATTTCAATCAGTAGAATTACAAATAGATAATTTATATATAAAACCCAATCCATACATGAGCAGTAAAAGAACTCACGAAACTGCACTCAAAGAAAGCTGGTGTAAAAAAAAAAGGAAACTACTTCAAACTGACAGGGTAAGGGTGAAACAAAATGAACTGGAATAGTGAAATGTACTTGGTTAGGTATCCCATGTGTTCTAACTTCTAATCCATGTTTTACAAGGAGCACAGCCAGAAGTCCGATAAGAAGTCAGTTAATATATGTTCGTTAGTTTTCTCTCTCTATTGACCAGCAATTTGAGAACCTGCTGAACCTTATATGAAGAATAGAATGGAAAAGGCACCTTCTGCCTCCAGACCAATGTCCTCAAACATGATTTTACATGATAAAAGGCATATTGACTTTCCTTATCATACATTTACCAGTTTCTTTAAAAAGATTGACACAATTCATTTTGTACGAGGGAAAAAAAAAGGCATAGCAATGTTTGAATGTATGTTGGTAAAAGGCTGACAACACACAGTGAAACTAAATATGGTTTTTGTCAGCCATACAGCAATACAAATGAATCAAGCTGACACTGACCAGTGTATCTGGAGCAAATCAATGTAATCTGTTGATAGGCGCTTGAGGCTCTTTTCAACACTTTCTTTGATATTGGCAGCATCAACACGCACCACTTCTGCATGGTCCCGAAGAAATGTAAACCTCTCTGAATAGCCGGCAACTTTGGTGGCCAAAATTATCTAAAATGCAAAGGAAAAACATAGGCAGGACCCATCTCTCAGTCAGACCTTTTAAACATGGCATTACATAATGGGAAACTTAGGGATTGTGCATTGTGAAGGGCAGACAGTGTTTATTCGTCAGTCTAGTGTTATAAGTAAAATTATGGTTCTAAACCATGGAATCAATTTCAAGGATGGAAGCAAGCATATTGCGTAAGAATCATTACTCATACTGCAATAATGAGTTAACCTTAACAGTTTTGAGTTCTGTGCCTACAAAATTGTTAGCCAGATTTAGTTGCAAACATATTGTAAGTTTGCAACATTAACATCTATTCAGGTTACCTTGTCTCGTGGCTTCAGTTGCATCCACCTGCCAATATAAAGATCAGTTCTCCCTTGATGTTCCTTTTTGAATGGAAGTGGGTACTAAAGACCAAAAGGAAAGATGGAAGTTGAAGAAAAAAACAAGTAGATCAATCTCTTAACTTGAATACAGAGAAAGAGATGTAGTTAATGAAAGCAAGGAAGTAATCTATACTGACAATTTCTGCTGTGTCTAGGATATTGACACCTTTGTCGAAAGAATAAGAGAGCATATCATGTGCTTCCTTCTCTGTGTTTTGCTCTCCAAAAGTCATCTGGAAAGAAAAGAATTAACATTGAGATGCAAAAAAACTTTATTTTACAGTAAAGGAATAGTCGTTTCAAGTTTTATACATACCGTTCCAAGAGTGACCTCACTAATAAGGAGGTCTGAATCTCCCAGTTTCTGGTACTGCAGTTGTGTTTGCGCCACTGCCCGGACTTGGCTGTGGACGTGTCTCTTGTGCAAACTTTGAGAATGACGAGCATGGAGCGCCGATAAGGTAACGCCATGCGATGAACGGGAGGTTACGGTGAACGATGGCATGGTCATTTGCAGCATACTGAAACTCCTGCCTTGCACATCACAGCATCAAGCAAATTTCGTGCCATAAATTCAGTATGCCTCAAAAGCGAGACTCAACCTAGGAGGAACCACACAGATTTTTTATTTTGAAGAAAATGGGTGGTTAGGATGCAGGATGGAACCTCCCATCCGGACCAGCTGAGCTAAGCTCACTTCATATTAAGCGTGCCTCCAGAAACTAGAATCCTAGATAACAATGCCCAATGAAACGTTGCCACAACATCTTACATCATAGGAATAAATTATTTCATCTGTTTAGATTTCGGGAATGACCACAAAATTAGCAGTAGGCATAATGAATTAATGATAATAGAATGAAACACAGGTGTTGAACCCTTGCCCCCACCCATTACAGGCAGTACCCAGTGGAGAATTCCTACCCTATTCCCATTTCCCACCGACTAATGCCGCAGGCAACTGCTTGTGCAGCTCCTTATTTGGACCGAACCGTTACTATTTCTACTGCTGCACTGCTACACCGAGCAATCATCAGGAGAAAGCAATGGGATATTTGGGATGAAATGCAGCCTACAACTACAAGAAACCTTGGAAGTTGGAACGATGCCTACCTTTTCAATAAAAAAAAACGCAAGAGAAGAAGAAGAGGAATGGGACGGTACCTGTTTCCCGGCCCGGGTTGTATGGCCTCCCCGGCCAACCCAACCCGTACCTCGCCAGTCGCCAGCGAACTGAAGAAGCGCGGTTGGCGAGCTCCGCTGCTCCAGGATGGAGTAGAGGGAGAGGGCCCTGCACCTGCACTGAAGAAGCTGCAGGACTGGAGGTGCGGGTGCGGCGGTCCTTTCGGAAGCCGGTCGCCAAAGCCGGATGAGGCCAACAGAAGAACACGCGACGGCGTGGCGCGGATGGGTCATTGGCCTCATGGATGGCGGCAGCGAAAAGGTTCGCTGGTGGGCCCATCCTGCTTCTCCCTGAGGTTCCATCGTAAGCCATTAAAAGATTGATTACTATCTCAACGACTCATTCAAAATATAAGACATATTCCATGTTTAAATATCTATTTTTTATTTTCTTCAACACCAAAACCTAAAAGAAAATCATTTCTGTAAATAAGTCTTTAGCAGATAGGATACTCAAATTTAGGTTGTGCCTCTCCTAACACCCAAAATCGGTCTCTTGTATAGGTACTCTGTTGAAGGGATACAGTACCGTCGGAGACCATTTTGAGTTTGAGTGCTCTTATGGGTCACCTGATGGAGACAGTCTTAGGCCTAGCCCATAATTTTCTGCTTACGTTGGGGCAAACCATGCCTTTACTCAAAAGCTTATCCCTTGGGGATCCTAGCCACTCAGCCAGACCCACGAAGGCCTTTTTTCGACGCTCCTAGCGCCTGGACGCCTGGTGCGAGCGCCCGTCCTAACGCCGCTCGGGGCTGTTTGATTAACATCTCTGGAACCATCCGATCCTGACCAAAGCAACGTAACAATTCGATATGAGCATACCAAATCCGGAGGAGCGTCCGCCCATGCCCGTCGTGGCGGCCCATTCCCCCGCGGCTCACGCGCGGCCCGTTCCCTCGCCGCGCGCGTGTCCCTTGTCCCCCACCGCGCCCCGTTCCCCACGACGCCCCTGTCCTATTCCCTACCGTACCTCGTTCCCCACTGCGCCCCCTATCCCAAGAAAACAAAACACCTTCAAGTGCAATATCGCAAAACTATGTAACTATATAGTGCAACATCGGGATATAAAAACTGCAACATCGCTAAACTATGTAGTGCAACATCAAAAAAAAAATATTGCAACATAGGAAATTATGTAATGCAACATTGAAAAATTTGTACTGCAACATTTGAAACAATAGTATTGCAACGTCGCAAAATCAAACATGAAACATGGGAATGAAAACATCTCAAAAATCATCTTTTAGTGCTGCAACATTTGAAAAAGGTAATTTCAACAATTAAGATCCCATATTACAATAATCCCAACATTAGAATTCCCTTTTTGCAACACATGAAATCACCTATTGCAACATACGAAAATCATATGTTGCGACATCCAAAAATCCCCCTTGCAACACGGAGAAACAGCAAAAAAAAAGGCATACAAAACAACAAGGTATAGGTTCGAGGTGCAGCCCGCTCCAGCCCCTGGCTCATCACCTTCGAGCTTGCCGGAGGGAGGAGGGAATAGGACCACAGAGGTCGCCGGAACCCTAGCCACCGCCGCGTCCCTCAGATCCAGAGGAGGAGGAGGGCTCAGATCCAGAAGAGGAATGACCTACCTCGTCGATGTCGCCACCGTCATCCTCGTCTCCGGTGGGGGGAGCGGGAGCCGGGTCGTAATGGAGGTCTCGGAGGGGAGAGTGAGGGAGGGAGCGCGCGGCGGGCGCGGCGTCCGTCCCGAGGCGCTAGCAGGCTCCGAGCTTGGCATGGGGTGGGGCGGGGCTGTCGGGCGTCACGGGTCGCGTCCGGACGTCCTGGTAGAATCAATATCTTTTTTTCCCAGAGGCCATCTTGTGATGATCTTTTTTCTTCTTTTCATTTGAGTAGTGATGAACGTATTAATCTGGCACCTGGCCTTTGATCGATATTAAGAGTTATAAGCTTTTATAATCTTGATCGACATTTTCTAACCAATCATAAGTTTTATATAATTATTATAAATAATATAACATGAAATAAATAAATAATTAAAATTTTAAAAGACCGTACTACATATGTTGGAGCATCGTGCCTTACCTGTACCTGGCCCTTGGCTTTCATCGTCTTTATTACCAGCCGTGCAAGCATCCACTAGTGTCACTGTCCATAGGGCCAGCGAGAAACAAAAGCAGCAAGCCCAAGCCGGCCTAAATTAATAAATCATCACGAGAGAATGACTAGGCCCGCTCGTCGCTCGTCGGCACGTAAAACTAATCATCACGAGAATACCCCTGGTACGCGGCCACCCGGGAATCTGCTCTCAGTCGTCCATCCCCGAAGATGGGCCAACTCCAACCCTCCGATCCCATCACGGGCTGTTTACGGGCCTTACCGACTGAAGGCTATTCCGGTAACTTCCGCACGTGCACTTTTGGACCACCACCACCTCCCAGGGCCTTGTTTAGATACCCTCAAAATTCCAAGTTTTTTCACTCTTTATCCATCACATCAATTTTTAGCCGTTTGTATGGAGCATTGTAGGTAAAAAAATAACTAATTGTACAGTTTAGTTGGAAATCACGAGATGAATCTTTTGAGCTTAGTTG
>PUID01035493.1:19405-38144 GCA_002993905.1 Miscanthus sacchariflorus | reverse complement strand
GAATTTGATCGTTTCGGCGATTGTTTTTGTACTTGTGCTCTTATAAATTGGTCGGTTCTGTGACAAACAAGAAGCTCTTGGACGACCTCGAGGCCATGAAGTTGATGGTTCAGGCTGAATACAACCGGGCGGAAGAGGTAACTGAGCATGCCGAGGAAGAGCTTGCTCTTGCTAGGTTGATTAGACACGGAGCTGACCGAGATCTTGTGCAGGCCAAGAAAACTATTGAAGATCTGACTAGCAAGCTGGCAACGGCTATGTAGAACTGGAATGCCTTGTGGCAATCCTTCCGTTCGGTGGCCGACCTCCTCTGAACTCCGGCGGATGACGGGCAATCTTGGGCTCAATTTATCCCCTTGGTGCCAACTCGTTTCCAGGAGCTCATCAAGAAGTGTGCCCAACTCTACACCAGGAACGTCTTGGCCCCAGTCTGGGTTCTCATTCTGGAGGTCCGTTTGGTGAAGATTGCGGAGGAAACTGAGAGCCAAGAGTACCTGGACGCCGTCGAAAAATTGGAGCCTAAAGTCGATGAGCTAGCCGGGAAGATTGCTGAGAATCTGAATATCAACATTTCTCCTCCCGATGACAGTGCTTGACTTGGTTGTAATCAACCTTTATACTCCGCTCTTTGTAAAGAACAATATACTCTGTTGCCTTGTATATATGAAGATTTTATGTCTTTCGATGCAGCTTCCTTTTGATTTTCTGTGTGGATGTCTTCGCCTTGTTTTGTTCTTCATATGAATTATCCAAGTAGTCAATCTTAGATTTTTGCATGTATTCGTAGTGCCATATAACATTTGAGACTTGAGTTTTGGCTTAGCATCCTTATCCAAGTTGAATAACTCCGATGTTGGAAATAACCTGGGACAGGGCAAGCGTCAGTACTCTCATCTAAGTTAAAAAACTTAGAATAGGGCGAGCGTCAATACTCTCATCCAAGTTTGAAAAAACTTGGGATAGGGCGAGCATTAGTACTCTCATCCAAGTTTGAAA
The DNA here is from genome assembly GCA_002993905.1 of Miscanthus sacchariflorus. Taxonomy (NCBI): domain Eukaryota; kingdom Viridiplantae; phylum Streptophyta; class Magnoliopsida; order Poales; family Poaceae; genus Miscanthus; species Miscanthus sacchariflorus. Next base: position 37,148 of record PUID01035493.1, on the reverse strand, counting down.
AAACTTGGGATAGGGCGAGGGTTGGCTAATTAGCCTTCTTACTCTCATCCGGCGTTAGAAACAACCCAGGACAGGGCGAGCATCAGTACTCTCATCTAAGTTAAAAACTTAGGATAGGGCGAGCGCTCTTTGGCTCTCATTTGTGTTGTGAAAACAACTCAGGATAGGTGGAGTGTTGGCTTAGTAGCCTTCTTACTCTGATCCAAGTTTGAAAAAACTTGGGATCTCTGGTTTGCAAATCAAGAGTTGATGCTGAACATCATCTTTATTATATGAACCATGAACCTTGATTTCATAAGATTTTTGAGAATAAATCTATCTTTGCGTCTTTTAAGCGTAGAATCTCTGCAATTGGCTGATGTGCCATGAGTTTCTAACTGGTATACCGTCTTCAGTCATCAACTCGTATGATCCTAGCCCGGTGACCTTAGCAATGATAAAAGGGCCTTCCCATGGGCTAAGTAGTTTGTGACGTCCATCTATTTTCTGGATTCATCGAAGTACCAGATCTCCAACTTGGATGGTGCGAGGTTGCGTGTTTTTGTCATAGTGGTGTCTTAGACCTTAGAGATAGCGAGCGGATTGTAGAGTAGCATTGACTCTGACTTCTTCTGTGCTGTCTAGCTCTAGTCTTCGGGTATGTTCAGCTTCTCCTTCATCATACTACTCTATCTTTGGTGATGTCCAGATCAAATCTGCTGGCAGTACTGCTTCTGACCTATATACTAGGAAGAAAGGTGAGTATCCGGTAGCTCCGCTTACTTGAGTCCGTAGCCCCCATACTACTTTTGGTAACTCTTCGATCCACTTGGAACCATAGTCTTCTAATTCTTCGTATAATCTGGGCTTTAAACCGGCTAGTATGAGACCGTTAGCTCTTTCCACCTGCCCGTTAGCTTCAGGGTGGGCAACTGATGCATAATTGATGCTGATACCGCAGTCTTGTGCCCAACTTCTGAATTCAATGGCTATGAAAGGAGAGCCCAAATCAGTGATGACCCTATTGGGTATACCGAAACGATGCATAATATCTTGGATGAACTCGACTGCCTTGGCTGCGCTGAACTTGATGAGTGCTTTGTATTCAATCCATTTGGTGAATTTGTCAATTGCCACATAAATGTACTCGAAACCACCCTTAGCTTTCTTAAGAGGCCCTACCTGATCCAGCCCCTAGCAGGAGAACGGCCAAGCGGACGGGATGCAGATAAGATTATGCGCTGGGACGTGAGCCTGTCTTGAAAACATTTGGCAGACTTTGCACTTTCTGACGAGTTCTTCCACGTCTTTTAAAGCAGTCGGCCAATAGAATCCAGAACGGAAAGCTTTGCCAACTAGAGTTCTGGAGGCGGCATGATTACCACAACATCCTAAGTGGATTTCTCCTAGAATCTCTTTGCCTTTTTCTGATGAGATGCATTTGAGTAGTACTCCTGATGACGCGGCTCTTCTGTAGAGTTTATCTCCCACTATAACATAGTTCTTGCTTCTTTGAAATATCTAGGTAGCTTCTTCTTTGTTTGCTGGCAACTTGTTTTCTTTGATGTAATCGGTGAAAGCCTGAGTCCATGATGGAGTAATTAGCAAGATTTGGGTGCCAAGAGCTAGGAGTTCATGGGTTATCTCACTAGGTTGTCTGATAGAAGGAGCCGACAACTCCTCTATGAACACACCGGGTGGGACTTTCGCCTTGTCCAATCCGAGCTTGGCAAGGACGTCTGCTGTAACGTTTGAATCACGCAGAACATGTAGGATTTTGAGTCCTTGAAAATGCTTTTCGAGCTTGTGTACTTCTACGCAGTAAGCATCCTTGTTGTCTTTGGTGCAATCCCAATCTTTGTTGACTTGGTTGATGACTACTGCTGAGTCGCCGTAGATGAGTAGTCGTTTGATTCCAAGAGTGATAGCTACTCGGAGTCCGTGGATAAGTGCTTCATATTCTGCTTCATTGTTTGTAGCTTGCCAAAGGATTTGAAGAACATATTTGAGTTGTTTTCCATCTGGGGATATGAAGAGGACACCAGCGCTAGCTCCTCCTAGCTTGAGTGATCCATCAAAGTACATTTTCCAATGATCGAGGATATCATCTGGTGTTGGTTGTTGGATCTCGGTCCACTCGGCTACAAAATCCGCGAGTGCTTGAGACTTGATTGCTTTACGAGGAGTGAAATCTATGTTGAGTGCCCCATGTTCGACAGCCCACATGGATATGCGTCCACTCGCATTCCGATTGCACAAGATGTCTCCGAGTGAAAATTAGTTACCACTGTGATCTTGTGACCATCGAAGTAGTGTCGAAGCTTGTGGGAGGTGATCAGGAGGGCGTAGAGTAGTTTTTGTACATGCGGATATTGGACTTTAGTGTCTGACAGTACCTTGCTAATGTAGTAGACGGGTTGTTGTACCTTGTATACGTGGCCGTCTTCTTCTCTCTCTACGACAATCGCTACACTGACCACCATGGTAGTTGCTGCTATGTATAGCATCATTGCTTCATGCTTCTTTGGGGGTGTCAGAATAGGCAAGGAGGTGAGGTATGCCTTAAGCCTTTCGAAAGACTCCTTGGCTTCCTCTGTCCACTCAAACTTGTCCGTTTTCTTTAGTAGCTTAAAAATGGGTAGTCCCTTCTCGCCAAGTCGTGAGATAAAGCGATTGAGAGCTACCATGCAACCCATCAGCTTTTGAACATCCTTGACACAGCGAGGGGGACCCATCTCTGTTATAACTTGAATTTGCTTGGTGCTGGCCTCAATTCCACGATGACTAACCAAGAATCTGAGTAGTTGTCCTAATGGAACACCGAAAACACACTTGTTTGGGTTGAGTGTCCACTTCCACTTCTTTAAGTTCTCTAAGATTTGCTTTAAGTCTTCAATGAGCATGTCTAGATCTTTTGTCTTTACTACTATGTCATCAACGTAGGCTTCTATGTTCTCGCCAATCTGCTCACCTAGGCATGTTTGGATGGCTCTCTGATAAGTAGCGCCAGCGTTCTTGAGTCCAAACAACATGGTCTTGTAGCAGTAGGTGCCGAACGGTGTGATGAAAGAGGTCTTGCTTTGATCTTCTTCTCTTAGTGCAATCTGATGGTAGCCTGAGTAACAGTCAAGAAATGATAGCAGAGCAGATCCAGCAGTTGAATCAACAATTTGGTCAATGCGCGGTAGCCCAAATGTGTCCTTCGGGCAATGCCTGTTGAGGTCTATATAGTCGACGCACATGCGCCACTCTGCCATGTTCTTTTTCTACACTAAAACTGGATTGGCCAGCCAATATGGATGGAGGATTTCCCTTATGAACCCTGCTGCCATTAATTTCGCAATCTCCTTTTTGATTGCTGCCTTCTTGTCGGGTGAAAATCGTCATAGCCGTTGCTTTACAAGTTTGGAGACTTCATTGACATCAATTCTGTGCTTAGCCAACTCTCTCGAGACACCTGGCATGTCGGTCGGCTTCCAAGCGAAGATATCTTTGTTGTCCCGGAGAAAGTCGGTGAGCGTGAGTTCCTATTTTACCTAGAGGTCGGCACTGATGGTCGCCATCTTGGTGGGATCACCAGTACCCAAGTCAATTTGCTTCACGTCGGCTTCTTTTGGAGGTGCAAGGATGCTAGGTCTCTTAGCCGAGATCTCTAGCTCCTTCGGGTTCATTTCTGTAGCGACAATAGCTATTTCTTCCCTTCCGCTGGCTGCCTGTGCTTTTGCTGCAATTTGGATTGCTTGAATGTCGCAGTCGAAAGCACGCTTCAAATCGCCTCAGAGAGAGAGTACACCATTGGGCCCTGACATCTTGAGCAAGAGGTATGGGTAATGCGGTACTGCCATGAATTTGGCTAATGCTGGTCTTCCAAGAATAGCGTGATATGATGAGTCAAAGTCTGCTACTTCGAACTTGATGAACTCGGTGCGATAGTTGGTAGGTGTTCCAAATGTAACCGGTAGAGTAATTTGACTGAGTGGCATCGCGGCTTTGCTAGGTACTATACCATAGAAAGGGATACTTGTGGGAGTAATCATATTGACTAGTTCTAGCCCCATCTTTCTTAGTGTTTCTAAAAATATGATATTGTGCCCTACTCCTCCATCAATCAAGACCTTTGTGACGGTCATCCCAGCAAAGGTTGGATCCAAAACTAGTGGGTAGAGGCCAGCGTTTCCTACACTGGTCCATTGATCTTCCCTTGAAAACTGGATTGGATACTTCGACCAATTGAGGTACCGGGGAGTAGCCGGTTCTGCAGCCATGATGATTCATAGAGCTAGCTTGTCTTGATGTTTGCTTCTAGAACCCAGGACTCTGGCGAAGGTCACTGCCACTGTCCCCTTGGATTTCTAGAATCCCTTGTCTTCTGATTATCTTCATCTTTCTTTTGGTTATCTTCTTTTTTATCTACCTTGTTTCCCTTCCTGGTGTATCGATCAATGAAAATACGACAGTCTCTAGTTGTGTGGTTCCCATGCGGGTGCCATATGCAGTGCATATTTTCGATGTCGTCAAATTGTTTGGGCTTGGAAAACTTCTTTGCCTTGTCTGCTATGGCTACAGTGTTGTTAGGTCCATGTTTTCTATCCTGATGTCCATTATTTTGATGATTCTGTTTATCGGAGTTATCCCGGTTGTTTCGATCTGGAAATCTCTCTCGGGTCTTCTCTTCTACAGTGATCATCTTCTCCACCGTGCGCCTGAATACTTCATTATTTCACGGGTTCTCTTTGCAGAAGTCTTGGAACTACCACTTAGCCATAATCCCATGAAGAAAGTTTCAATTACTTATTGTTCAGTGATGTCATGGACTTGAGCACGCAGTTCACCAAATCGTCGATAGTAGTCTCTAAGACTTTTACCTCCCTTCTATTTGAGTCCTTTTAGTTCTGCGTAAGTGACAGGGTGCATGATGATGCCCGTAAAATTTTCACAAAAAGCTCTCTGCAAGTCTTCCCAGCCTCTGATTGATCCGGGTCTTAGCTTACCAAACCATTGGAGCGGCATGGCCTCTAGTGCCATGGGGGAAGAAAAGTGCTTTGATGTCATCATCACCCTCGGCTAGTTCAATCGACTGAGAGTAGATCCTGAGCCACTGCTTGGGTTCGGTCTTGCCATCATACTTGGAGTGGTTTGAAGGTTTGAATTTGTGAGGCAGTCGTACCGAGAGAAGTCGGTTCGCAAAACAAGGGAACCTATTGTGTACTCTGTCTTCTTTATGTTTAGATTCAGCCCCTCCCTCCTGCCAACTATTGATCCGGTGAGAGTAGTTTCATGGAGCTATTTGAATAGGTAACCTACTCCTGTTTTCCCTTTGTCGCTCAATCCAATTGCTCTGATTTTGGTCTCCCCTACTTTCTCTGTTGCTGCTTCCATTGGGTCCTAGTCTTTCAAAAGCAGATCTTCTTGGACTTTGGTTCTCTTGTCTCTATGATTCTGATTGGGCAGGTTGTCTCGAGCTAGTCCTTCTACCTTGTACTCTCAAGGCTGTTGACCCGAGAACTTCTCGGAGATGTTCTTGTTCTTCATTGGGATGTGAAATAGCTTCGAGTTCTTCAACTACTTCTCAGATCTTGTCATACGAAGAATTGTGTGCCTTCCCGATGATCCATCTTTCTTTAGCCTCTTGTTCTGATTTCTTCCTATTGTACTCGACCAGGTCAGATTCATACTTATCCCAAGCTTCTTTGCGCTACTGGGCCCGGTGTCTGCACCCTTGCTTTAGTTTATTCCTCCTTTCCCTGGCTTGTTTCTGGCTTTCAGTCTTGCCGTCGTACTCCTGAGCGTTGGGTGATATGTTGGATTCTGACTCATCCAAGGACCTGATGTCGGGTGCTTTTGGAGGGACCAATGGAGGTCGGTGAATCATTAATACTTCTCATGTGCGTGCTGCTCCTCCGTTTGTGACCGTGCTACCAAAGTCGTTGATGATCTCGGTGGAGGCATCGGTGCCGTAGAGCATACTTCCTTCTTGGTAAGGTAGAACCGCTGCTGTGTCAACTAGTCGGGTGTCCTCACCTTCGGAGATATAACCCGACCAGTGGATGAAGTAATCTTGGGATGTTATGGTCAGTACGAGGCCCTTCTGAGCTCCTATCAGAGGTACCCTCTATACTAGACTGGCTGATCCTTGGAGTAGTGCTTGATAAGATGCCACCATGCTGTGCAATCCGAAGGGGAAGGAACTCGGTTGCCTAGAAGAACTCTGTAGGCAAGCTGAGTTGAGTCCTTGATGTATCAAAGCTGTGTTGTGGAGTCCTAGCGGAAAAGAACTCGGACCGCCATAGGGAGAAACCAACTGTGATTCTGGCTTGGAGGTGGATCCTAAGTCAGAGTCGAAGTTGGTTGATTGCGAAATCTAAGTTGGATCAGACATCGTGAGCTGTGAGAACTTTTCGGTGAGTTCTTCTGTCGAAGTCACCGAAAGAGTGGGGTCTTCGTGGTTTTCTTGATCCTTGAGGAGGCATCCCTAGAGCTTGCCATCATCGTCTGCCTCGTAGATCCATGATCCAAAGATGAAAATTGATCCCATCGAGAAGATCATGTTGTCGAGGTCCATCAAGCTCTCAAATGTAAATCCACCGAAAGCCCCAAACTGGGGCGCCAGCTGTTGATGTTTGACCACCGATAACCTGCCATGGGGGTACCCAGGACAGTTGTTCGGGCTTCGACGGGTGCAAAACTCAACGGTGAATGCAAGAGATAGTCAATTTATACTGGTTCGAGCTCTCGTGATCGAGTAATAGCCTTTACGTCCAGTCAGCGTTAGCCTTTTTGCGTTAGATTGGTTGTGTCTCTAGATCCATTATAGGGGTGCCCTCAGCCTATCTTTATATCGGTAGAGAAGGCTGAGGTGCTGTTACAATCCTAGTCGGATCCATAGAAGGTGTCCTAAATTAGTTACAGAAGGTACTTTCCTATAGGAGTCTAGCTAGTCTGGCCTATTCTACTCGGATTTGGTGTCATTGTATCCGCACCTCTTCTTGCTTAGTCCATGGGCCAGGCCAGGGCCCACAGCTCATAGTCATATCGCTGGGAAACCCTATGGGTCCTGTATCGACAGTAACATGGGAGGTGACAGAACATTATTAATGACATGATGCATGAACGATCCAACACTAAGCTAAACAACCTCACCAACTTGACTTTATTGCTTAAAACTTGACATTATTACACAGGCAAGTGACAACACACTCGGATTTTACAACATAGGGCAATATACAACATGCTATCCCACTCTTACAAATCTTTTAAGGATATCCACTACCCTTACATAACTAGAGAACTATAGTATCACCATCCTCACAATACGGCTGCCTAATAAAACCTGGGAAAAGCAAGACAGAGACTAGAAGGATGGTTGACCAGTATCAGTTGAAGTCTCTTGAGTCAACCGCACTGGTCTCCCAAGCAGATCATGAGTCCTAGTCCTAGAGAAGCGGTGCTGATCTTGCCTAGCTAGATACACAACATGTCAAACTATGGGTGGCAAGGCGTGCTACTCATCAATCACCTGAGCAGGTGCCACCCCTAACTCATCTCCTGTGCTGTCGTCGGAACCTGGCCTTAAAGCCTCAATACAATGTATCTCAGCTTGCATAGCCCCGATCCAACGGTGGGTCTCCACTAACTCTTGGTGAGTACAACGATAAGCCATATCCAAAGCCCTCACTAACTCTGACTGCCTCTGACTCCTGTTGGTGCCTAAATGCAAGGGGTTTGGATACCGGACCCCATGGATAGGACCATGGATACTTTGAGGAAAGAAGGCAAAAGCATAAGAAGTTTGCAACTCAAAGCATCGAACTCTAAGACCTGCTGTGGCCTAATACGCCGCATCTTGAATTGTGGCCTCAGGATAGCTTCGCATTCCCTGATACTTGATTGGTCCTTTGGGTTCTCCTTCAACAAGTCGAGGATGAAGAACAAGCTTTGCTGTATACTCCACTAATCCTGGACCTATTGAGCTAGCATAGACGAAGTACTCCGATTAGTAGGAGAAGTTGGCACGCCACATGAGTTCCCGAAGGATAGCTGGAAATCCTTTAGTGCCTTTCACCCTTGTCATGACAAACAACTTTTTCTGAACCATCTAAAGCAAGAAAGAGGGTAAGTTAGAGGCAACCTTTTTATCAAATTAGACTTGAAACTAATTTGTATTGTTCATTTTGAAGTTTTGTAAAGTAATACTGGCATTAACCTCTGTAATTATGCTCTAATACCAACTGTGGCAGAACCACCCAAATTATCATGGCCCACATGCACCTATCATTATCTTACAGACCTTTGACTACTGCGCATGGGAACCAGACAATTTTGGTAGTCTGTTAGGTGTCCTCAGGGGAACCCAAACCATCCACTTTTCCTTAGGACCATTATAGTGACATTGCAGTATTACAACAATTGATACAAATATATTACATCGGAAGTAAACAGTGGAAGTCTTACATATAAGTGTTACAAACCATTTATTAGTTATCACAAACCATATGTTTTAGCCATCTAGGCAGTAGGGTAGCATGACGGTACCACATATTACAAACACAACCAAAAGACTTTCACCTTGCCCAAGGGTGCACCACAAGACATCTACTATTGGGGCTCTTCTTCCAGAACCATCATACAGCAGGGGCAAAACCCAAACTACTGATAGGGTCACCTGCAATAGTAGATTAACAAACCCTGAATACTTGAGGTACTCAACAAGGATTAACCGACGAAAGGGAAAAGACTCCATGAATATGTAGTTTAAGGGAATACAAGGGGGAAGTCTTAGCAAGAATCAAGAATAACCTTTGCATAAAAGCTTACTAATAGTGGATCCTTGCTCTTTCAAAGTTTTAGCTCAATATTAAGTCATTATCAGTATCCAATTGGCACCTGATCTAAATCAGTCACTTCTTTAACATCTCATCTCATATTCATAAGTAACATTGTTCCATTGATTAGCTACGATGTAGAGCAGAGGATCGAGTCTCCATGACTGAGGAGCAACGACAATTCGAACCAATTTCATCCTAGCTTGGGATTCTTGACCACACGACATATGCAGATCCCGGACCATACATATATCAACCCTTTCCTCAGATCCTCCAAAGCATGAATGGGTCCGTGCCACCCGAGAGCATAGTACTCCACTGCCCTGCCCTATCCCAGACTTGTTACAGGGTGGGTACACGTTACTACCGCCATCTCTCCACTCCCAGTGCGCGGTTGTCCTTTCGCATAATGGAATAGCCGAGGTGTCAAGCTTGCCAGAGTATGTGGCCAGTATTGCAAATTCTCAACCACAAGCAGGCCTACAACGAATGGTCCTCAATTGACATAGGTAGGGCATTACATCAAGACTCCACTCTTGATGCAAGCAAAGAGTCTGCCCGGTCATAGATTAATTCAACTATCATCATTAACTTTCAGAACATTTATTGAGGATGGAACCATTGCGAATGATGAACTCATCATTCGACTCTTAGAACTAAGCATGGCTAAGCATTACTAACCTACTAATCTAAAAAGGTGATTAAGGATAAGTATCTAGTATTAGAGCAAGCATGCAACAATTGGTACTGGACCAACTACTGTTGTCAGGACAAGCATGCAGCAGTTGGTATAAGACCAACTCTTATCTACTAAAAACTTACAACTTAAGACTTAAGTGAAACGCATATTTGTAATTCACAAGGAAAGGTTTGTATGCTCTAGGGCTTGCCTACGGTGGTGGGGTTGACAACCTCCTCAGAAATACCACAGAGATCAAACCCAACTTCCACGGACTGAAATCCTCCTTCTGGGACTTGGTCCACAGTAGAATCCACACTCTCGTTCATTATTCATGAATAAAGATGCAGCTTCAATATGATGAAGTGCTTAACATGATGCATGAGAGTGCAACATGGTTATTGATGACTTAACTAACTCATTAACTTGAGTACAAGTTTCCTTCGCGGTATAATTAAGTTGATTACTCACAAAATAAGTTTTATTTATTATTAAACAAGTTGATTATGAGTACATCAAGCAAATAATTTTAGTGCCAAGGAACAGTAGGCTTTTGGTGTTCCAAGGACTTCACTCAATATTTAAGAGTCACCAAAATTATTTATCCATTTTTCTAATTCATTTTAGTATTTACTATATATGGAAAAAGGCATTTAAACACACCTAAATTAGATGGACAAGCTAGAATTATCAAAACAGACCCAACCTTTTTGTGGAGATAGGTATTGGCACATGACATTTACGCAAAAGTTTCATGATTTTAGGATTATTATTTTGGCCTACAAAAATCATACAACTAGCATTTTTCCATTTATAGATGCAATTTTTAAGCATAGCAAAAGTATAGAACATGGCTAACTCATATTTTTCTTAGATAGAGCATATCATATCATATCAAAGCTAACAAAACAAGTTTCACATTTTTAGCATCATTAATTATTTAGTTATGAATTTTACAAGAATTAGCACTATTCACATTTCTGAAAAAGATTAAATCGATTTAAACTTTTCTCACTCTCCTTCACTCTACCCTCAGACACTGACAGGGGGCCCAATCAACCATGCGGCGTGACTGCGTTGACCACCGCGGGTTCTCGCAGGCGACAACTTCGGCGACGACGAGGCTCACCCCGGCGGACTCCTCTCTCGCGCACGTGCTCGGGGTACTAGACAAGCTTCTAGGGCTTCAAAACGAGCACGACAGCGACAATGGTGGCATGGTGGCACTCTGGCACAGCAAAACTTGCCAACGGCAAGGTCACCGACGATGGGGAAGGCACCAACGTGCTCCCCATGAGCTAGCACACCGATGTAGGCTACCGGTTGGACAGCTAGGGCACAGCGGCGAGATTAACGGTGGCCATGGCAGAGCGGCGAGCACTACACCGGTGACTAGAGGCTAGTAGCGGTAAAATGGATGGCATGGGTGTAACCAAGAGCTCATCGTGACTTTAATCAGCTCCCTGGTCAAGGCAGGGATGAAGTAGAGAGGGTTCACCGACATTGAGGATAAAAGCAGCGGCGCGAACCAGTGAAGACGGCGGCGTTCCGGTGTGTCCTGTGTGGTAGAGATAAAAAGGATGAGCCGATCATGATCTAGGCATCAAGGTGAGTGTACGGTAAAGGATGGGAGGTCGAATGGCTCACTGGAGTGGCCTGGCCATGGCAGAGGGGTCAGGACGGTGCTCTGCTCGACGGTGAGAAAGACTCCAGCGATGAACAATGATGGAAGTGGGTCCAATCGATGCGCAAGGGAGAGGCAAACTTGGCTGCGAGAGCAATTGGACAAAGGTGGCTCGACGGCGGAGAAATTGACGGCGAAGTGGAAGTGATGACGGCGGCAGTGGGAAGAGAGAAAAGAGGAGGACGTCACTGGCGTTGGCTTAAGTGGATGCGGGGATGTTTCTAGGCACAACCAGATCCTTCTTGAGTGTGGCCACATGAGCAGCTGCGCGTCTACACATGAGGAAGTTGTGAAAATGGTCGGCGACCGCCGGCGAAGCAGCTACGTGGCAGCTGTTGCCGATGCCACTGTTCATCGTCTGAATCTCCATCTTTGTCATCCTTTTTGTCTTGATTCTTGGTGCAAACTCGATCTACTCCTTTACTATCATAGCTTCATCTTGATGAGATCTTCAACAAAGTTCAAAGGAGCAACAGCTAAATCTAATCGAATTGGGAGATAGAGATAGAAGAACAAAGGTAGATGGAAACTAAAATCACTGAACTTGAGTTAAGGTTTGGTTACTGTTTTTGATTAGCTAAGTGGGAGAATTATTTGGTGATTAACCATTGATCACACACTTCACAACCAATAGAATCATTGCATACTACAAGCTAATAATCCTAAAATCATGATTACTATGCATGATGATGAACATGATCAAATTTTAGGCGACATCTCTCCTCTTTTCCCTTTCTATCGCTGCCGCCGTTCACCTCCATTTGCTGGTGAAATACATCACCGTCGAGCCACCACCGTCCAATTGCTCTCGCAGCCAAGATTGCCACATCCTTGCGCATCCACTCAACCCACTCGCGCCGTCCAATTCTGCCAGAGTTGGTCGGATGCCGTAATCTTCCTCACGGACATCCAGGAGCATCGCTGTGGCCACTTCACCAAGGTCAGGCCACTTGGGTTGTTCTCCAGCTCATCTATCCGTTGTGTTCAGTTCACCGTGACCCCTTGATGCTCATCGGCTCATTGGTTTCGCTGTTCCTCTGCAGGACCCGCTGGAATGCAAGTTTACCACTCAGAGCGCCGATGTGACCCACCTCTATCGTGGGCAGCCCGCTCTGGTGAGCCGTTCACCGTGTCATCTATTGCGTTGTGCTCGCCTTGATACCGCGGTGATGATCGATTCCTCTTTTTTTACCACTACCGCACAGGAAGCACCAGAACATCGCCGTCTTCGCCAGTTCTCGCCGCCGCATCTGCCATCACCGACGGCCGTGCACCTCTGCTCTGTCTTTGCTTCATCCGACTAGCTATGCAAGTCACAGTGAGCACCGTGGTTATCCACCAAGTCATAGCCGAGCTAGTTAGGGCCAGTAATGGCCAGTTCACCGTTGCGCCACCGGGCTGCGCGCCGCCATGCCACCTTAAGGCCACGGGCGAGCTCGCTGCAAGCCCTAATCCGCCCAACCAACCCCTTGGGCGTGTGCACGAGTGAGGGAGGAGTGTGCCTAGGCAAGCCCCATCGCTGAAGTCCTCACTGCCGGTGCGGCCATGGTCAGCGTGGCCGAGCTTAGGTTTGACCCTTGCCCCGCCTATCAGTGGATGTGGCTAGCTGGGGCTGTGTGAGAAAAGGATTTTTATAAAATGCTATTAACGCTGATTTATTGTAAAATCCATAACTAAATAAATAATAAAGCTAAAAATGTGAACTTATTTTGTTAGCTTTGTTATGAAATGATCTATCCATGAAACATATGAGTTTGCCATATTCTGTAGTTTTGCTAAGCTTAAAAATTGCATCTTTCAATGGAGAAATGCTATATGTATGATTTTTGTAGGCCAAAATAATAATCCTTTAATCATGAAACTTTTTGTGTAAATGTCGTGTGCTTAAACCTGTCTCCACAAAAAGTTTTGGACTATTTTGAAAATCCTATCTTGTCCATCTAATTTAGGTGTGTTTAAATACCTTTTTATTTGTATAATAAATACTAAAATGAATTAGAAAAATGGATAAATGATTTTGTGACTTTCAAATATTGAGTGAAGTCCTCGGAACACCAAAACCCTACTGTTCCTTGGCAACTTATTTATTTGCTTGATGTACCCATAATCAACTTGTTTAATAATAATTAAAACTTGTTTTATGAGTAATTAACTTAGTTATACCGCAAAGGAAAGTTGTACTCAAGTTAATGAGTTAGTAATGTCATCCTTAACCATGTTGCATCTCATGCATCATGTTAAGCACTTCATCATATTGAAGCATGCATTTTTATTCACAAATAGTGAACGAGAGTGTGGAGTCTGTTGTTGATCAAGCTCTAGAAGGAAGTTTCTAGTCTGTGGAAGTGCGGTTTGATATCTGTGGAACTTCTGAGGAAGTTGACAACCCCAACACCGTAGGCAAACCCCGAAGCATACAAACCTTTCCTTGTGATTTACAAATATGCATTTCATTTAAGTCTTAAGTTGTAAGTTTTTAGTAGATAAGAGTTGGTCTTATATCAACTGCTGCATGCTTGTCCAGAGAGTAGTAGCTGGTCCAGTACCAACTACTGCATGCTTGCTCTAAATACTAGATACTTATCCTTAAACACCTTTTAGACTAGTAAGCTAGTAATGCTTAGCCATGCTTAGTTTTAAGAGTCGAGTGACGAGTTCATCATTCGTAATGGATCTATACTCAGGAGATACCTTGATGGTTTAATGATGAATTTTGAATTAAACTTGAGACAGGGTGGACTCTTTGCTTGCATCAAGAAAGGAGTCCTTATGTAGTGCCCCACCTGTGTTAGTTGAGGACCGTCCATTGTAGACCTGTGTGTGGTCGAGACTTTGCAGTACTTGCCGAAGGGACCACGATGCCTAAGAGGGGGGTGAATTAGGTAACTTAAAATTCTACTTCAAACTATGGCCTCTTTTTCTAACCTTAGCAAAACCTATGCAGTTAAGTAAACTATCTATAGGTGCAACTATAGTTTTGGGAGGTGTGTTGCTATCTCTATCGCAAAAGAGTTATGCAACCTAAGTTCCAAACCTATCAACTAAGCTAGGAAAGGTAAAGCACACAACCAAGGTAGCAATGTAAACACGGAAGCTAAAGATGAGGTTGAGATGCAAACTCCCATCGATGACTCCGGTAATTTTACAGAGGTATCGAGAAGCGCGCAAGCTTCCCCCTAGTCCTCGTCGGAGCCCCTCGCAAGGAAGCCCTCGTAAGGGCTGAGCTCCCGGTTCGGTAAATCCATGGATAGCTCTGGGCCTTCCCCATGCACAAGTGGGTCTTCGGTTAAGCCACTCATGGCAAAGCCTCTCCCGGACCACTCCCCGCCGTCTTCACTATCAAGCTTCTGAACGAAACACCACGGACCTTGTTCCCTCCGGTACACGGTGGTGGCCACACCACAAACATAGTTGGTGTGGTCTCACAAGACTTATAGGCCGCACCGAGTACAACAATGGTGCACGCAAGCACCGAGTGGTAAGAGGTATGCAAACCTCACTGAACACTAGGCCTAACACCTAGAGCAAGCGCAAAGCAATGGTCTAACTAACCTAAGCACTTCGCAAAGCACCTACACTAATCACCAAATAATTCACTAAGCACTTTGGTGGCTAGAGCAACTAAATATGAGTCTCAATTCTTGCAATACTTCCTTGAGCTCCAACTGCACCCATTTGGCTAGCCATGGGGGCATTTATAAGCCCCCAAGCAAATAGAGTCATTTGGCTAGCCATGGGGGTACTTTGACTTCGTTTGAACTGTAGCTTAGAATTTTTTCATGGTAGTGGAACCTAAATAAAAGTTGTAGTTCATCTTATGTATAACAAACTTTGTTTAATGGTCAAGAGATAAATCAGCGCCTAGCTTAGCCAAACAGAGCTCGCAAAAATCAACAAAATGTTGTTTTCGAATCCCGAAATTTGGCTAAGTTTGGGAACTGAAATTTCAGTTTTCAAGTTTCGTGAACCCCAATCTGGAACCTTGCAACTCTCCAACGAGGCCGAATTAGACTTTGACACTTTAAGAAAAGCTGGATATCTCGCATAGCTCTACAACTTTGGTTACTACAGTTTGTGCCAAAACTAAACGGGTTAGGAGTTACGAAGGGAGGAAGAATGAGGTTTTAGTGTATTTTTGAGGTGGTATTGCTATCTTCGTAGTTGATTTTGAATAGGAGCTCGGCCGACCGTGCATAGGCGCTGCAGGCCGAGTGGCGCCCATGCTCGCCCTCGCTGCTTGCATGGCGCCAGCTCGCCACCTTGCCTCGCTCTCTCGCTCAATCGCCCCTCTCATTCTCGCTCCCTACCTCGCTCTCTCTCTCTCTCGTCCTCGCCACGGCCGCCTGCTGAGCTCCATGGCCGCCATCGTTCCTCCACCTGCAAGCCTCCTCAGTCCCAACCGGCCTCGCCTTCGCGTTCCTCGAGCCACCTCGTGCGCGTCGCGTCTCTCCCCCGGTCGCCGACACCCGCCCAGCCACCGTCGCCAGCACGAGCAGCCAGGCCTCATCGGGACACCACGGTGCGAGCTGCGGCTAACCACGGGAGCACGCGGGACCCCTTGTGCTCCGCCGCCAATCCACCGTCGCCGACGTGCCTCCTCCGGCGAGCTCCCGCGTGTCCCCTGCTCCAAAACCACGTCAGGGACCTCGCGCAACAATTCGACGAAAGGGAAGGGCTCAACTACAAATCTCGTGACTCAGTTGAACAGTGCCGAGAAGGACCCGTTTGCCGGAGTTTGTATTAGTGAGAAGTTCAGGGTCTCTGATGCAAAGTCATTTTTCCTTTATGATTTTATTTTGGCTGAAACTTTGGAAAATCATAGTAATTTGTAGAAAAATCGTAAAATAGCAAATAAGGATGTTTTGGAATCCTTGTGAGTAGATCTATGCAGTGGTTACATAATATAACATATTTTAGTAGAATGCTTTTGGCTGTAGATATATATCTTTGTGTTTTAGGGTTTTCTAGATTTAAATTCATAGCTGCTGTTGTGGTGCTCCAATTAATGTGAAATTTTGTGTTAGGCTACTGATGTCCTGTGTGTGCTGTGATAAAATTTCAGAATTTTTGGTGTATGTATGACTGAGTTAATGATTTAACTTGTATGTTGCTTGTTAAATGATTTTAAATGGTTTATTAATAATATAAGTATGTAAAAATATAAAATGTGGTTCCACTACCTTTGCATGATGATTATTCGAACATAAGAACACTTAATATGGTCATGTGGTTACATTAAAGGAGTTTTAGATTTATCGTGCTCTCGCATGCTTAATTGCAATAAAAATGTAGTAATTAATTTATAAAACCTAAGGTTGTAATCTTTATAAAGTAGTCATGTTTTGGTAACATATTTCACCCATAAAAATATCAGCTCCAAACATGATGTTTGCCACACCACTTAGAAATTAATATATAGGTTTATATAAAAAGGATTAGTGAGGGCTTGATGATAGATAAACATATGAATGTTTCTTGTTATGCTTCCAGTGCTTTTGATGAGGTGGTATGTATGTTTGCTGATCCATGATAAGTGTGGTTGAGCTCTTGAATGGTTTATGTGTGTGCTCTCATGATTAACCAAACAAGTGAAGAACTATGTTGCATATGTGCTGAAATGGCTGCATGTGTAGTTTCTGTTGTGGTGGTCAATTCGTGATGATAATGATCTTTTCGGTGAATGTGGTGAATACCAAAGTTGTAGATAATTTCCTTATCTTGCTTGTCCTAAAATTTCATGACTTTAAGCCTGATGGTTTAGGAGCTATAGATTTTACAAGCTCATTGTCAGGTTTTGCATGCTCACTGTATAGATTTGAATGATTGTGTTGTTTGACTTTGCAAAGCTTTGAATCATGTCTTGGTGATACTATAATAAGTGTAGTGCTTTTCATGAGCTTTCCAAATTGTTAAAGATCACACCTTTTGGTGGTCTAAATCTCCAGTTATGAGCTTGTGAAGTGGAATGACAGATTCTGTCCTAATCTAGACAGAGATATCTTCTTTGTGATGTTTGACCTGATTAACTTTGGAATTAGCTTGTGGTGTTTATAAGAAAGTTGTGCATGGTTTGCTAAGCTTTCTAAAAAGTATATAATCACATTTTTGTGAAAGCTAGAACTCAACTTATTACTATCTGAAGTTGCATGTCAAATTCAGTCCATATTTTGGACAGAATTGTTGCTTTGTGTGTTTAAGGCTAAATAACTGTTGAATCACCTAAAGATGATAATAAGAAACTTGTAGATAACTTAATAAGCTATCTATAATGTTAAGGATCATGCTTGTTGTATGATTAGAACTCCAGTTATACATTTCTGAAGTTCATGTCAGTTTTCTGTCCTTATCGGTACAGACCTAAGATATAGGCATATTGGATCATGTTAACCTATGAATTAGCTTTTGGAATGAATAACAAAGTTTTAGATAATTTCATTAGCTTTCCAGAAAGTCTAGTGTCACCTTTGTTGGATGCTTATATCTCCAGTTATAGTTAAAACAAGTGACTCCTATGCTGCTGTCCAGATTTCTATACATGTGCTAGGTGATTGCTTTAGCTTGCTCTTGTTTTGGCTAAAC
>PUID01035465.1:94540-109445 GCA_002993905.1 Miscanthus sacchariflorus | reverse complement strand
GAAGGCTTGCGAAGATACTACAACCGCAACATCAAAGGTCATTCATTTGCTGTCGGCGACCTCGTTCTCCACAAAAAGCAGAAAATCGAAGGGATGCATAAGCTCTCCTCCCCCTAGGAAGGGCCTTACGTGGTCAAAGAGGTTACTCGACTAGGGTCTTATCGGCTATGTGACTTGGACGGAATCGATATCCCCAATTCATGGCACATCGAGCACCTTATACATTTCTATCCTTGAAACACTCCAGATATGTCTTCTCCACTCCATGATGAATAAAGTTTTGGTCGCCATAATTTGTCTCCATTATTTCACCATTACGCTTTAATCTCCACTTGCGGTCGCCAGCTCTAAGCTATTCTTTAACGAACTATAATACGAGATCGCCATAAACGCTCCGCCACGTATCTCATATCTCCAAGATACTTCACCAAATGCTGAGTTGCACACATTTTGTTCTGTGCTCTATGAAGAAGGTCCAGTCTCTGATCTCTCCCTACACGTGCTACGGGCTCTRCGCTCTRCGTTATGGGTGGTCGGCTGTGGTTCCTTGGTCACGCCTATTCCTCCTACACGTGCATGGGCTCTGCGCTCGACATTATGGACTATGGGCTAGCCAAGGCCAAGAGCCTAGTAAAGAACTAACTACTCGGACACCACTTATACTACGTATATCTCCTAGTTATTTCGCCAACCATCGAGCAACACACGTTCTGTTCTGTTCTCTATAGAGAAGACCCGGTCTCCGATCTCTCCCTACACGTGCTACGGGCTCTGCGCTCTGTGTTATGGGTTGTTGGCTGTGGTTCCTTGGTCACGCCTGTTCCTTCTACACATGCACGGGCTCCGCGCTCAATGTTATGGACTATGGGCTAGCTAAGGCCAGGAGTTTAGTAACAAACTAACTGCTTGGATGCTACTTATACTACGTATAATTGCGTTAGGGTTAACACTACAATGATTTTTTTCACCGAAATATTGGCAAATTGCATAGACATACACATGACACTTCACAACATTTATACATATATATAAATGATTGTCTGTGCCCTTGCGCATTTTAACTACCCTATTCAGTTATTACAGCATATTCTCTGAGCAGATCATCGGGCTTCGTAGCACATTCTTCGAGCAGATCATCAGGCTTCGCCATCGCCGTCCATCTCACCGAACAGGTCAACGTCGTCGGCCAGCTTCTTCGCCGTGTTTTCCACCTCGTCTTCCAGCTGCTGGTGCTCCATTGCGCCCATCCGTCTGGCGAATCCAGCCCCTATTGCTTGAAGGTCAATGGCTGAGTAGTGGGACCAAACCACCGTAAGGGCGTGAGTAATGACGGTAATGGTGGCGTCATGGTTGAAGCTTTTGAAGTTCTCCCATGCCACCTTGCACCTATCGATGATGGTGTTCGGACATGGCGGCCTGCTGTTGGGTTGAGGAGCCACCTCCAGGTCGACGTAGTAGAGCACTGACTTGACTCCAGCAACTACGGCATCGAGCTTGCTCCACTGGGTTTTGGCCTCCTGCTCTAGCACATCGAACTATGCCTTGACCCTCCAACAATAGTCTGCAGGCATTGCAAGGGTCCGTCAAGCCAAGAAATTACTCCAGTAGTAACTCCGACCATAAAGAACTCACCTTTTAGCTCCTCGACCAGCTTCTTCACCCGCCTAGTCTTCTTCTCCTCCTCCTGGAGTTGCCTAATGTTTTGGCTCAGCTGGCTAAGCTCCGTATCTTGCTCTACAAGCATAACCATCGTCAGCAACACTATGACTGTTCAATAATGCAAAGCAAAATCGTTGACACGCCATACCTTTTCTCTGCTCGGAGACAATCTTGAGCTGCCCGGACTTGTGCTCTAGCTGCGTAGAAAGACTCGTCACCTGCTTGGAGGTGTGTTCCAGCTGCTTGGACTTGCCCCGTAGCTACTCGAACGTGATCGCCAGCTACTCGGATAGGACGCCCTTCTGGTATTCCAGATCCCGCGTGTTGGATTCAGCAAGATCCCGTTCGCGTTGGGCCCTTTAGACGTTTTTCTCCATGAGTTTCATCACCTCCTTCAGCTTTGCGTTTTCTTTATCGAGGGGCTCCATCCTCTTGATCAGCTGGCGCCATTGCTCGGCAGTCCAAGCTATCCCCTGCAAACACACCAAGACTATGAAGCAAAGCTGATCTACAATGTCAAAGATGAGCAACGCAAACGCAGTACTAACCTTGATCTGCTTCATCACTCTAGAAAGGGTGGACTCTAGCCTCCTGAGCTCCCTAGTGGTGTCCTCCTCTTCAACAACCACCACTTTGTCACCCCGCTTGTGGAGGATTCGGATAGCTTGAGGTCATGATTCCTCATGCTCAATCTCTTCCACTTCGTCCTCCTCCGCAGCTGGAGGCACCACCTGGGGGCTCGATGGTCAGACAGCATGTCCGACCACGCCCTCTAACACTTCGGGGAGCATCGTATGCTCCCCTGGCATCGCAGGCTTCTCTGTTCCGGACTCTGGCGTGGGGTGGGATACTCCAGCCTCTACTCTCGAGGACCTGGTGGCTTCTGCCATTGCCCCAGGCACGGCCGCCGACCCATCCGCCGCCGGCGCCAACCTTTCGCCGCCTCCAAGTCCACCAGCAGGGGTGGTTGACTCCTCCATAGGCTGTCGAGCACCCGAGGACTCTGGGATGGGAGCTGCCGGTGTCGCCTCCACATCAGGACCAGCCCCCGGCTGCTCGCCGGTCTGGACGGACAGATTCAACTACTCTATACGCCTCGCTATGCATCAAATTAGCACGTCAATCACCACCGCGATAAGGATTCGATAGCAAATTAACTCCAAGACAAGGATACTTTTGTGTCGGCTTCTCGATATACTTTTCTGAACCGGCGCTACCTACCCGAGCCCCCAGGCGTGACCCTTGGGTTGACTTCCACGCCCTGGGATGGAGGTCTCGCGGTCTTCGTTGTCGGCCTCTCCTCCGCCTACCGCTCTGGAACTCCCCTCGCCTGCTGCTCGGGGACTCCCTTCGCCGGCTGCTCGAGGACTCCCTCCCCTCCCTACGATCGCTCCTCCACGCGCGTGTTGAGCGGAGGCGCTTCAGTGCTCGGACGAGGAGCTACTAGAGCCCCATCGTCGTCCGACCACTCGGACATTGCCGCACTCTGCGTCCGAGTGGTTCGGTCACCGCCAAGCGAGATGCCACCCAGTTTATGGGGGGCAGCACCCGCTGTCTTCCTCTTCTTTTGGGCTGGCTCATCTGCCACTGCCCTCTTCCCCTAGACTTTCTCCAACATCTGGGGAGGACTCTATGTCCATCCAACGTCCGCGCCTCCAGACTCCGATGAGGCGCTGACGACTCCCTCCTCGGGCTAAGCTGGTGGCCGGGCATCTACCGCCTACGGCTAATCACCCCTCGGCGCGCCCGAGAAGTACACCGCTCGATCCTACGAATGGATCTTTCCACAAGTGAATTAGCACACTGCTCGGCAACGATAAATGATGAAAAGCATCAGGAACAAAACAACTAGGGTGTTTACTTGAGGTGGCGGGTTTGTACAGTTGAAGGCCCTTGTCTGCTTTGACACACTGAACAAGGCATTTGGAGCAAATAGCTCTACGGCCCGCTCTAGCACTTCATCCTTCATCAGCTTCTCCGTGCTCTCCCGGGTACCGTCGTTGTCACCCTTGAAGTCATATCCCGCGTGGGCCCTCTCCTTGCAGGGCTGGACATGGCGCACTATGAAACTTGCCGCCACCAGTCCGCAATTAATTTTCATGCCCTTTATCAGGTCGAGGAGCTCCCTCACTTGCTCCATGTCGGCACTGCTCGGCTTCTCTGACCAGCTCCTCTGGTTCTCCAAAACTTGGTCAACGTCACAGCGGATGGCGGGATGGCTCTACTTCATGTAGAATCACCTGGCGTTCCACCCCTTCAGCGAGGTGTTCAGCGGTACAGTGATGTACTCGCCCGCCATCCCATCGCAGAGTTGAAGATACACGCTGCCAACCACCTTCGAACCACCGCCACCCTTCTTCTTCTGCCAGAATAGATGACGGAAGAGGTTGAAGTGGGGAAGAACTCCGAGATATGTCTCACAGAAATGGATGAAGATGGAGATGTGCAAGATGGTGTTTGGGTGGAGATTGCATAGACTAATGACCCAGAACTCCAGCAGATCCCTCAAGAAAGGATGATCGGGAAAACCTAACCCGCGCCAGAAATAATCCCCAAAAATTGCGGCTTCGTCGGTATGGGGAATTGGAAAGGGCTCACCGCTGGCTGGCCACCATCTAGTGGTGACACGGTCTAGGAGAATGCCCGCTTCCACCATCCTATTGATCTCCGCCTCCCCCATGACCGATAGCACCCACTCGTTGTCGCGGCTGGCTCCGGCGGCCACCTTCTTTAGGTTTCTAGCTCTCTTTTTTGGCGCCATCTCTCAGATCTGGTTTGTGGTTGTGGTGGAAGCGCGTGTGAATCTGTAAGCATGAGGGCTGAGGAGGAAGATGAAATGGCAAAGTGGCAAATGTGGGAGCACGGGGTGCGGTGGCGCAGTTATAAAGCACTCCCCCACCTTTCGCATTCGAGGGTTTTTGGGAAACCGCTCACACGATTTGTGCCACTCCGAATTCTCCGCAACACCGCGGTGGGCCGTTAATTGGGCTTTCATGCAACTACAGCCCATATCACCCATTTATCACCGTAATTTGTTACTACTAACCAAATATTCGCTGACTTCTCCGCCATTTGTTACGGCTCAGTAATTACTACTGTATAGTCGTTACTCTATTTTTTCTCCAGGATTTGTTTTCTCCAAGATTTCCTCTTGTGGCTCGGGGACTAAGTTAGCACTAGGACTTGGTTCCTCATCACACTAGGAACTTTTTTCTGTTGACTGCTGTTTCTAACCCTAGCACCACGTGATCACGTCACCTACTGTCAGGCTTGAGGACTAAGTGGGCACACTTCACCTTGCGGTGAATGTGCTTTTCTTAACTCGAGGCTACACCCAGGGACTGGCTGCCTACTCGGCTGGTTTTCTACTTTTCTTCTACTTTGGACCGTGGCACCACGTGACTACGTCACCTACTGTCAGGCTTGGGGACTAAGTGGGCACACTTCACCTTGCGGTGAGTGTGTTTACTTTAATCTACAAGACTCCGCACCTCTTGAAGCTGAAGAAGATTATCTTCCTTTCTTGTGGTCGGACTCTAAGTGGGCACACTTGGTCCACTGTGAAGAAATTTTTAATTCTGAACTTGAGCTCCTTACATCCTTATGGCAAGCCGTACTTGGGGTCACACTGCTCGGCAACGGTTCATGCTGCTCGGCGATGGTTCACGCTACTCGATGATGGCTCACAACTGCTCGACAACTCATCACGGTGGTCGGACCATGAGTTTGACTGCTCAGCTTTCTTCACACCTGCCCGAACAAGCTCAAGACAACATTGCACAACAGATACAAGGTGCTCGAAGACTAGCTGTGGGGGGCATGACCTCGGATACCACGGCAGACCACATGGGCTGCGCCCCTAGGGGCAGCCTAGCCCACAAGACAAAGCCTTGCGGGGCACGATGATGCTCGGTGCCTTCCGCAAGACACCGGGAAGATATTCTGAAGATACTACGAGATCTGTTAGGATACGTATGATCACAAGATTCCTATAATATGTTATTACTTTCCGGTTATCTCCTAGATCTAACCAACTTGTAACCCTRCCCCCCAGACTATATAAGGCGGGCAAGGACTCCCTCCAAACTCACGCAATATCATACGATAGCTAATACATTCCAACAGACCACAGGAGTAGGGTATTACGTCATACTAACAGCCTGAACCTGTCTAACTCATGTGTCTGTGTGCCTTCTTGCTCTCAATTACACGCATCTCTACCGATCAATCTACCTTCGTGGGATATCCTCAGAGGACCGTCGACGATATTCTGTCGACAAGTCCCGCCTTTCAGCCTCTGCTTTGTACGTCGGTTCCCCACCGCCTCTTAGGTTCAATCTATGTCATTGCTCAAGGTTGGTTCGTAACGAGAACTCAGATTTAACGTTGCCATGGATTCATGAGCCCACAAAACTCATGGTGCCCCCTATAAAAGGCCCCCCATACCTCCTCCTTTAGGGCATCCTCCTGCATTAGAAATCGTCATGGGCTACAACCTCAGAGCTCCCTACACAAATATTCTTAGACATAGCTAGCTAAGTTAGATCTAGAGAGAGTCAAGCTTTCTGCTTGGATTCCCAATCTTGTCAAGAGCTTGGCTTGGTAAAGCCTCTTGTATCCTTCATTACTCATATATTTGCTACGTTTGCTATGACATTGTTCTATATATTATTATTCATGTTCTTAATTATCATGTTTATTGTTTACTTTGATTATATGCTTGGTATAGCTAGAGTTATCATTATGTTTGTGCATAGGATCGAAAAGCGCTTAGCTCATTACGCGAATGGGTTAAGTGGTCGACATTGTGTAAGCGTGGTGCTTATACGAAGTTTACCTGCGGATGCACTCTACATTCCGGATCGAGTGGTAGATCGCGAGGGTGATAGCCTCATTGAGTCCTTTGTAGTCGATCTCCCGTTTATAGGTTAAGTAGGACCCGGTTGAGAGGGAAGTCAGGGTTTGTTCTTGATCTTCCTTAGTAATGTCCCTTATGTGTAGATATAACATGAATCTTTTGTCATGATTGCTAAGTATATATGCACATTAATGTATGCTTTGACTTGTAACTAGAATGACTTAGAAATTAATCTTTCTTGTATCTACTTAGTCTTGCCATTGCTATCTTATGAAGTACTCTAAGTGTTACATTTATCACATATATATATACTATCCTATCTCTCGATTTACCCCTGTTTAGAGTAGAACATTGGTTGGTTTATTCATCCATCATAAGTATAAGTTATCAATATTTCCTTTGCCAATCCTTCCTAGAGGTAAAAATATAAATAACGATACCAAAAATACTCCCGGGTGAAGTGCTACAATGGTATATTTGTGTGCTTGCAGAATTCCTCAAATATATATTCTTTCTAAGTCACAATAAATTGCCATAAGTATTTCTTAGTGTCATTATTATTAGTGATGCTAAGAAATACCAACAAGCATTTCTGGCATCGTTGTCGGGGAAGGTAGCTAGGCAATCAGAAGGATATTGATAAACTTTTACTTATAGGTGTGATCGAAAAACCATTCACCTCTGCTTAACTAGGCTTACCCTTGTTTTGTCTACTTTCATATCTTATGCAGGGTAATGTATGACTAGTTTTGACCTTCCAAAAAACTACGTTGAAGATCCAGAAGCGTTAATCAGGAGGACCAAAGCTAAACTCAAGAAACTTCTAGCTTCAGAAGTGGAAGACAACCAGACAAGGCACATCTTAACACCAGTTTTTGAGGCCATGGCTGACAAGACCTTTCGTGAATTCTCTACTCTAACTATGGCCAACATCCGTACTGGATCGATGATTGACACTAGAGACAATGCTTTTGAGCTCAAGCCAACTCTCATCAACATGGTGCAAGCCAGCCAATTTTGTTGAAAGGCACATGAAGATGCGAGTGCTCATCTCCAACACTTTTTGGAGATTTGCAGCTGTCGGTGTTTTGTAAACCAGACTAGTAAACTTATACGATTGCCGYGCTGCTCTAGGAAGACGATGGTAGCATCCAAAAGACACAAGGATTTATACTAGTTTAGGCCGGAGCCCTACATCTAGTCATAGAGATGATCGAGTGTGTGTTCCTCGCTTGAATGCTTTGAAGTTCTTACAATGGGGGTGCAAGAATGGTGGAAAAGGTAGGAGAGCTAGAGCTAGGAGATGGACTACCTGAAGGGAAGCCTCAGGAGTCCTACTAGGGTATGAATGTGTTGAAGATAAAGGTGAGGATGCCCTGGCTGCCCTTATATAGACTTTAGGGCCAGTGCATGTACAAAGAAGGAGGTTCTCCCGACCAAGGGGTCATAAGCCTAAGGGAGGGGCCTATCTCACTTAGCTTTGCAAGCTATGCCATCTTGTGGTGTACGTCTAGGCGTGGTTGTTGTCATGGTCTTGTGCCCACATCACGGGAAGGTGTGGCATGGTGCCACTATGCTGGCCATGGTGGCACTGTAGGCACGGTGGTGGTTCACCAGCCTTCCTACGCGACGTGGTCTCTATCGTGGCCTTCGTCATTGCCTCCTGTTTTCCCAGGGCATCGTACAGGAGTTGGTAGCCGCCCCTAGGTCGTCGATCGCCTGGTTAGCTTGTATAACTAGTGGCCATGATTTCGAGATTCAGGGTCATGGCTCCCACTGGTTTGGATGGCCTCTAAGTCAAGGCCTCTGTCGTGGATCCCATCCTTTAGTGGGTAGAATCATACATGCATCTTATTGGACCTTAATTGGATGGTGGGTCACCTTACTGGCAGACACCGTCGTGCGATGTTGTCTTATCTGTGCTACGTGGCACAGGGATGGCGTCTGACCAGACAGAGGTGACCACTGTCCCCTTGGTCCTTGCGGGGTCAGCGCGACATGTCTACTCTTGTCAGAGCGGGCACGCTTGGCTGGGCTTGACCTCTCCTCGTTTCTCCTAGGGGTCAAGACGATGGAGAGGTTATGAGTGTCTTGTGTGTAGTGTGGTTAAGGCAGAAGGGAGGGGTTGTGGCTGGCCATGGCCTTGGCATCTAGCCTGGTTCACTTGGCTCAGCTGGGCCTCGGTTGTTCGGGCCTTCGCTAGCTGATGTATCATGAGCCGCTTGGCCTGCTAACTAATCGATGCCTTAAGACACCTAGGGATCATAACATCGATATTAGCCCCTGAGCATTTTTGCGATCACAAAGGGATCGTGAAAGCGCTGAGATGCGTGCATGTTGAGTGTGGGTTCGTAGTTGTGGCTTGTTCAAGCTTCATTGCTCAATCCCTTGCGAGCTAGTGCGTTTAATGCGGTAGGTGGCCATTATGTTCCGCCTCGTTAGGACGTCCTAGTAGCGTGGTATGAGACTGCTGAGCCTACCATGTTAGTATGCTACGTATCGGGTGTCGTTGAAACACTAGTCCCAGTGGCCATGATCAACTTTCTCGGGAAACTGTGAATGTTGTTTCCCTCCTGTTTTCTGGACGGCGATGGTGGTGGTCTCTAAGACTACCAACCCTAACCTCTCATGCATGCTTTGGTTCGGAGGTGCGGCAAGGAGGTTCGCGAGGGGCTCCTTGTTGCACCTCACGCTCGTGGCGTTCACCTCCGTGCATTTTCGCGATGTCACCTTTGAGGTGATACCTAGTTTTGGCACCTTACGGGTAGTATGTCCGCCCCTGACTTCGAAGGTGTTGAGCCGAGAGAAGTTTCTCTGAGTTTTTGGGCCTCCCTAGTAGAAATGAGCCCCCGAGCCTTGAGGTCGGGGTCATGCCTTTGTCTAGGGTCATCGGAGGGACCGCTTTGGCCTAATGGTGCGAGGAGCCATCTCCCCGACCCCTTTTTGCGCGGTCGTGAGGTTTTTTGTGACCGTGCAGTGGCTTGTAGGTTTTGTACCTTTTGCTTTTTCCACGTGACTGAGCCGTGATCTTTTGGGCTCCACATCGCTTCATATGGAAGACACTGCTGTGTGACCCGGGCTGTCTGCTTCGTCGGTCTCTCCCGGAGAGGTTGCGGACCTCTGATGGTATGTGAGTCTCTGAAGCTAGGCTTAGGTCATTAGACCTAGAGGTGCCGGGAGGAGTTTTGGTCATGGCTTGTCCTCGACCCTTTTATGGGGTCACGGGGACCGACTCCTATTTTTTCCTGGCATCCATACCTATCTCGAGAGGTCATGATGCCCTGTTACAGGCGGGTTTGGTTTTGCCCCACGTGGGAAGAGGCATGTCCACTGTAACCACGCAGTCGGAGCGGTGCGCCTCATCAAGGTCGATGGGTAATCCGAGCAGGACTTTATATCCTACCCAATCGATGTGGAGTTCGGCTATGCCTCATCGAGTGACATCCCGTAAATCATCGGTCATCAAACCCATTGTCCCCCGACCGCCTCCGCAGTGGTCAGAGGGCAAGATGCCTCCCCCAGAGGGGGTCAACCTAGGCAACTTAAAAGCGGATGACTCGAACATAGAGTGAGAGGGTCGCGTGGCTCCGCACCACCGATTAGAACCACAGGGGCTCATCTCACCCTGCCCCTATCCCTTTGTGGCATCGAGCCCTTTCTAAGGTCTAACCCAAGAATGGGTTTCCTAAGCACGACGTGGGGCTGTGATTGTTATGGGTTGCTCTGCACATGATCTGGGGGGCGGTTGGCGTCCCTGGTCAAGTCGTGGCATAATGGCACCCACTTTCGAGCAGTCATGCGCCGCGGAATGCAGGCACGTAAATCGAAATGATATGGAAAAAGTGATAACACGCAAGGCTTACTTGGTTCGCGCTGCTGCATGGGCATCCATCACTCTGCCTACCCTCTAGTCGCTTCACCTACTCTGCGGGGTTTCCTAAATGGTTAGTAAAAGTGAGTGAGTGCGTGTGCGCCTCAAGTGCCCATAGTGGCTATAAATATGCTTGAGTTGTACGGTGGGAGAGGTATTCACTTTGAGTCGCCTACTCTGTCATTTTTCTATTCTTGTCCTCATGTGCTCATAGCCCCTTCTTCACCAGCTAGAAATGGATCGTGGCAAGCGGCCACTAGAGGGGTCACCGAAGTCCAGGAGGTTGCCACTGCGTCTTCGTGCTTGCCTACGTGGTCCAGGGTAGGTACTCAGATGGTGTTTAAGTTCGGGGTTTGACCTGTATTAACTGTGTGCGTTCTCAGGGCTGCCTCCCACACCGTGTCTGGAGGGGCTACCAGCACTGCTCGTGCTGTGACCTCGCCCACAGGGGGGTCAAGCTCATCATCCTCATCGTCGTCTTCCTCGGATGATCGATGTGAGTTTCGTGAGCTTGTCCACAGGGCGGATGAGGCTCGCCAGCACTGCTCCGATGCCACCCATGAGGTGAGCTGGCTAGAGCACTGCCTTGACGCCATCAAGGTGGTTCTTGAGGCCTCAGAGAGGGAGACCACCGCCGTGTAGATGGTGGCCACATCATGGGTAAGGATGCTTCTTCGTCTTGTCGTCCTATTTGTTGTTTGCCACTCCTAATCTTCTTGTCTTCTTGTGGCCAGCGTTGGAGGAGTAGCTGGTGGCCCCCCGCCATGAGACAGAAGAGGCCTGCCTCTGAGAGGTTCTCCTGATGGAGAACCATGAGTGCGCGGTGGTGGTCAAAGTCTGGTAGGGAGCCATCGTCGCCCTCTTTGTGTTGCAGCTCCACACCTGCCAGGACTTTTGTTAGGTGGTGGATGGGTTCCTGGATCATGTCAGGTAGGCGGAGCGGGCGGAGCTGGTCGGTGACTTCGCTGCCACCGTGGTCTCCATCATGGCCGTCATGGGCATGGAGGACATCCTCCGTGGCGGTGGCCAAGGGCCTTAGGTTGTACCTAGGGTCTTTTAATAAATAAACTTTCTTAGTTTGTATTTTGCGCTTATTTTTTATTTCATGTGCTCACCGATGATCTGGTCGTTCAATTGTCATAGTCACGTGACCTTGCCTGGGGATCGACCCACGAGGCTTGGCCTAGTGCAACTCCATTTTCGTGACCGAAGTGTCATAGACTAGAACTCGCTGCAGCGCGCCTTTCGTCGACCTCTCTTTCTTAGGTCGTGACTATCTTTCTTCCCCTTTCCTTATTCGTGGGTGTGCGGCCTTGCCCAGAGCTGGCTCCTAGGGTTTGGTTTCATACGTCTTGTGGATGGGCGTCGGTGCACAGTTTTGTTGTGATGTAGCCCCCGCGAGTGAGTCATGTCGGCTTGCACGCACCGACTGACACGGGTCACTCGAGGTAGTACGATCTTTATGCGTGGGAAGGATTCATTGATGTTGATGATTATGTACAAAATCTCAGCCAGAGAGACTCGTGTCTTGGTGTAGCTCTAGTGTGAACACTGGGAGGCCACGCCGTTGGTCATGGTTTTTAACATCCACGGTGCTTGGTGCGGTGAGGCCTGGAATGCGTGGCTCATCGAATCGAGGAATGCATTGTGTCGCGAGCCCTCTGGAGCTCATCGATCGTGTCATTCTCACACCAGGTCGTTACCTGTCTTGTCGCATGCCATGGTTGAGGTCACCGAGCATGACCTCCGTGTGCTTCCCTACTGCGTAGGGAAGTCATGTTCAGACCCAGGCCCTAGGGGCTACCCTTTAGGGCTTGACTCTAGCACGACGCCAGTCGCCATCGCCCAAGTGAGTCGACTCTTTGAGGGTTGGCATGCAACTGTTGCAATGTCATAGTTCTCCTGTTCATAGAGGTGGGCCTACTGAAGGTCACCTCCTATGGTGATGATCCCATGAGGACCGGACATCTGGAGATTTAGATAGGTGTAGTTAGGGACGGCCATGAACTTGGCATAGCATGGTCGACCCAGGATGGCGTGGTAGGCACTAGGGAAATCCGCTATTTCAAAGGTGAGCATTTCCTTGCAAAATTTGGCTGAACCTCCAAATGTCATGGGTAAGTCAACCTGCCTGAGGGGGATTGCCTAGAGCCTGAGTATGACTCCATGGAATGGAGTGCCGGATGGTCGTATACCCGCTCGTGATAGGCCCATGGTGTCGTATGTCTTAGTGTAGAGGAGGTTGAGGCCACTCCCGTCGTCCATGAGGACATGAGACAGGCTGGTCTTTCCAATGATTGGGTCCACGACGAGAGGGAAGCATCCCGGTTGCGGAATGTGGTCGGGGTGGTCCTTTTTGTCGAAAGTGATCACGGTTTTCGACCATTTTAGGAAAGCCAGGACAGCTTCGCCTAGGGCTACGGCGTTGACCTCCCTAGCCGTAAGCTTCTACTAGTGTTTGGACTCATACGCCATTGGTCTGCCAAAGATCATGAGGCACCCTTTCAGGTCAGGATATGCATCCCTTTCTCCTCACTACCGGCGGATCCGGTCGGCGTGTCCGTGCAAGTTGCCTTGTAGTCACCATTGAAGTAGCGCTTGATGAGGTCGCATTCCTCGAGGGTGTGCTTGACTGTATAGCCACGGTTGTGGCACAATATCTTGACTATCTTGTAGAAACTAACATGGTTGAGCTTCCCAGTCTTCTTCCTGTGGACCCTATCGACCGCCATGATGAACTCACTGTCACGGTGCCTTAGCCTTTTCCCCGTTGATTGCGGTCCTTAGCCTCTTGCCTTTTCCCCGTTGATTGTGGTCCTTAGCCTCGTTCGTGAGTTCAGCTTGAGCCTTACCCTTGTATTTGCAGAAGATTGCACGAACAGCCTCCTCACCAGAGGCGTTCCTTGTCGCGAGGTAAAGAAACTCCTGTGTTGTCCACGGTTTGCAGCGTCCGAGCTCATGAACAAGTGCTTCGTTGGTCGCACTGGAGATGAACGCTCCAATCACATCTACATCAATGATATCGGGAAGCTCGTTGCACTACCTGGAAAAGCAGTGGATGTACTCGCGTAGAGTTTCTCTCGCTTTTTGTTTATAGGCTTTGAGATCCCAGGAATTTCTAGGGCGCATGTACGTGCCCTGAAAGTTCCCCATGAAGATGCACTTGAAGTCTGCCCATAAGTGGATGCTGTTCGTGGGGAGATGCTCGAGCCATGCTCGGGCGCTTTCTACGATGTAGAGTGGCAAGTATTGGATGATGAAGAGATCATCATCTACCCACCTGATCGATAGGAGATGTAACGATTCAAATTCCGTTCTAACCTAGGCAGTCATTTTTGAATATCAAGAGGAGTCAACTACTGAAAGTTTCTACGGAAACCCACGTTATGTACATAAGGTGAAGCACTGGGAATCTGCTAACCCAACCGGCATAGGGGAAGAGAACCTCTATTTGGATTAGAGTTCATCCTATTGACATCATCAACACTCACTCAGTCTTTAGGAACTACTCAAGGGCAAGGTATTGGTCACTAATAACCAACCAACCAGTGACTCAATCAATTTAGCAAAGACAGATACCACCGGACCATCCACCAGGTTACCGGACCATCCGACAGAAGCTGAATCAGAGCAGACTTAATTGGAATTGGGTTGTTTTCCAATTGTGGAAGTGGACCCACATGTCAGCACAAGTTGGCACAAGCCCTTAGCAAAAAACACACCCTTTCACCCACTCTCTCCATCATCCATTCATTTGCAACCCTCTCCCTCTCTCTCTCTAACTCTCATGAACAAGGTAGAACCCTAGAACTAGAGAGAGAGGAGTGAAGAAGGGAGTGGAGGAAGAAAGGAAGGAGAAGAAGAGGAACTTCAGCAACCCTCTATGGATCTCATCAACATCTTCAACCCAATTGTGGTGAGCTCAAGAGATTAGTCCTTAATTTGTGGATTTTCCCCAAGAGTCTAATTTGTGAATTTTGGTGGAAGCCTAGAGATCTCTTGCTAAAGGTGATTCAATCATGTGTTGAGTAAGTCCAAGTGACCCTCAACCACCTCCACCATCTTGTCATCCCATGGATCCATCTTAAGGTATTTGTTTGGATTATTGCAAGGAGAAGGTGATGGATGGAAGGCTTGCATGTTGGGAAAAGGAGCTGGAATGGAGGAAGAGTTGGACCTTCAATCTTTGGCTACAAAAGCTCTCAATCCTAGAGCCAAGGATCTCTAATTCAACCTTAAGGTTTATCTCTTTCTCATGAGTTTTGGTTTGAATTCTAAAGCCTAAGACACACTTAGTGTAACTAGCTCAAAACCTAGCTACCTTGAGCCTAGTAAGCCACCTGAGCTACCTTAGGAATGTTTAGCACATGCAAGATGCACAACTCCATAAATCTAAGCTTGAACCTTGGATTTTCTCAAGAGCATAGGTTCTGTCACCCGAATGATGGAGTGTCTGTTAAACCCACGAGAAGCCACTTAGGGAGCCTTAACTTTAGTCAGCCTGGGCCACCAGAGTG
>PUID01035463.1:24426-44360 GCA_002993905.1 Miscanthus sacchariflorus | reverse complement strand
GGCTTGCTGTGTGTGCGGCACAGTGCGTCACATTTTGTGTCAACAGAACCAGAACAGGTCAGTAAAGAGCCACCAGTTCTAGGCTCGGGGCTGACCGACCCTCAGTTCCATCCGACCCCAAGGTCATGGAACTTGTCAAAGACCCAGTGGCAGAGCCCGACCATCCGACCGACTAGAGAACACCTTATCTCGATTGCCTCCTCCATGAGGTGCTCCCTACTGACAAGACGGAGGCCCGATGGCTCGCGCGTCATGCCAAGTCCTTCGTCATCATCAAAGGGGAGCTCTACAAGCGCAGCCACACCAGAATCCTACAGCGTTGCATCCCCACCGAGCAGGGGAAGGACCTGCTGGAAGACATCCATGGAGGGGTCTACGGACATCACGCCACACCTAGAACCTTAGTCGGAAACACATTCCGACAAGGTTTCTACTGGCCAACCGTGGTGGTCGACGCCGAGCGGGTCGTACGCACCTGCAAATGATGCCAGTACTACGCTCGACAAACTCACTTGTCGGCCCAAGCGGTCTAGACGATCCCCATCACATGGTTATTCATGGTCTAGGGGCTCAACCCGGTAGGGCCCCTCAAGAGGGCACCCATGGGCTTTACGCACTTGTCATTGTGGACAAGTTCACGAAGTGGATAGAGGCTCGGCCGATCTCTGTGATCAAATCTGAGCAGGCCGTGTTGTTCTTCACGGACACCATCCATCGCTTTGGAGTCCCAAACTCCATTATCACAAACAACGACACGTAGATCACCGGGAAGAAGTTCCTCTAATTCTGCGATGAAGATCACATCCGCGTTGATTGGGCCGCCGTAGCGCACCCCCGCACGAACGGGCAGGTCAAGCGCACAAATGGCCTGGTCCTATAGGGCCTCAAGCCTAGGAATTTTAACCGGTTGAACAAGTTTGGCAGACGATGGGTCACCGAGCTTCCCACCGTACTCTAGAGCCTAAGGATGTCCAGCAGCCGGGTAACCAGTTACACACTATTTTTCATGGTCTACGGCTTCGAAGCCATCCTCCCAACCGACCTCGACAATGGGGCGCCAAGAATCAAGGCCTACAATGAGCAAGGAAACGAAGCGTCTTTGGAAGACGCCATGGACCTACTTGACAAAGCATGCGACATCGCCCTACTCCATTCATCCAAATACCAGCAGGCGCTACCACGGTACCATAGCCGACGCGTGCGGGGTCACGCCTTCGGTGTAGGCGATTTAGTCCTTCGCCGCATCCAGAGCAACAAAAATCTCCACAAGCTTTTGGCACCATGGGAAGGACCATACATCATCGCAAAAGTACTCCGACCCGGCACCTACAAGCTCAAGACCGATGACGTCAAAGCCATCAATAATGCCTAGAACATCGAACAGCTACGTCACTTTTACCCTTAGTTTTCCCATTCCAAAGCTTCTAATATGCTTGTCAAACTAAGTAATGTTTTTCCAAAAACCAAAAAATGTTAAATCCTATCGGATTTGCTTCTGATCTGATCAGTCTTTAGTAACACCCAACCCCGACAACTACCTGTGGTCGCATTTTACTCAGGGGCTAATAGGAGCACATATACTCAGAAACGTTTTCCCATCCGACCCTTCATTTTTATGACAAGACTTAGAAATAAGAGTTGTTGAAAACTATCGATGAGTAAAACTGGTTCGAATGCAAAAAGCCTATGCCCCAACGGCTAAGGAATCGGTTGCTCACCAGCGTGATCATTACTTAGTCACTCGCAACTTAAGTTTCTAATGCCTTAACATAAAACAAGGATCGGATCGCAACGAACTTTATATATATATATAGAGAGAGAGAGGCCAAACGACGTTTCTGGCCGTAATAAAAGTCTTTACAAAAGACCGACGCCAGACTTAGCTATCTAACTAAATATTGTCGGGTTGGATTTCTTCATCGACTTTCTTCGCTAGGTCCCACGCTAGGGGAGCCACTTCCTTCTCAATTTTGTCCAGCTCGATGTCAGTGTAGCCAGGCATGAAGCCCTCACTGATCACCAGTAGGTCGATGACGATGTAGTGGGAGCGGGCGATGGCGAACGCACAATGGACGCCGGTATATAGGGCCTCCCTTGTGAGTGCGGGTGCCTGATCCGGGATCTAGGTAACCAAGACTACCCCGAGGTCATTGAAGACCAACCCGACGGCAGCGCACAAGGCATCGTGGTCACCGCTCTCTGACTGGAGTTGACCCCGCACCTTAGAGAGTTGCCTCTGTTGGCCTGCCCAAGACGAACACCAAAGAGCATCAGAAAAATGACTACAAACGTCAAGCAAAAAGGTAACCAGAGCCTCACCTTTCATTTGCTCCTCAAGGACCGTCTTCTCCCTCTAGAGTGCGCCAACATCCCCGGCCAACGCAGTGGGCAGGCCTTTGGCTTCTTCCTTCAACCTCTGCTCATTTCTGAGCGCACACCGAGCAAGGTCGAGTTCCAGGCGGAGTCGTCTAAGCTCCGCAGCGTCTTCCCTGACCTTGGTGACCACAGCCTTGAGCTTGTCCTCGGCCTCATTGGCTTGATCCCCAGGTACCCCTCGCACAGCGCGATGAAGGCCGCGATGTGCTAAATCATGTTGGGATTTAGATACTGCAGCTCAATCCCATAGTAGTGCAGCAGCCCTCAGAGGAATCAGTGGGGAGTCGCGAGCCCACGCTCGTGGAAGGGGACAAAGGAAATGACATAGCCGTCAAGCGGCGATGGCTCATTCTTGCCACCAGGTACGATCCACTCCATCGCCAAGGTCCTTGCATGGAGAAGGCCTTTCTTAACTAGACCCTCCATGCGCGCATGGAGGACGTCGGAGCGAGGCCATGGCTCCATCGAGAAGCGGGGATGGCAATGTAAGAAGATCTAGCGATGGCGTAGGGTTGGAGAGCGAGAGCTTCGCCAGCGGTAGAGCAGAAATAGGGGAACAAAGGCCAAAGCTTGAGAAAGATTGGAGGGGCAAGGATGCGACTACGCATACGGAGGTTGGGGAGAAACGGGCGAGGGGCAAACTGTCTTCCTAAATTAACGTGCCCCATGCCTCGCCAGATCTATTTCTTTCAAGGCTCGTTCCCTCATTATTCCTCACATCATCAGTCACATCGCCACCTTGAGAGATGAGCGCATACCTATCCAAATCTTCCCCGCGAAGGATCCACCGGGTGATAGTTTGTCTTCAAAGGCTATGGGCCGCCACAGGTAAGTGGAATACGGAGCTAAAACGCTCCTTCGGCCCATTAACTCCTAGGAGTTCGAAGGCTGGCCACCAGTGGGTTCACGGCCGCTCCAGGGCACTCTAGTGTGAGGGGAGGTTAAGGACGGGCCCGCTAGCAGCCAGTACCCAAAGCGTGCGAAGCGCCACGGGCGTCCCGACCCTCGTTTTGAGTCTTGGATGATGCAGGGTCCATGGTTTTCCCCAAAGAAAGGCATCGAGCCCTCGGACCAGTCGAATGGATCTGAGAACTATATGGACCGGCCACCAAGAAAGTCACCAGCTGATCTCAAACTGGGCCCCCACGAAGGGGATGCCGGGGCTCCACTCGAACAAGCCTGTTAACAACTCAATGAGCACCATGCTCCATCCAGTGAGGAAAGCACGACATGGCTCAGCCCCTCTATCCTAGAAAATGGATGTGTGAGGGATGACGATCACAAGACGAATCGACCCCCTGATTGGACCCCTACTATGCGCGGAGGCTCAGGGACTCGGCATCGCTAAGAGACTAAACACGCAGTCACAGACAAATGACAAGTGTCATACATGGCTTGCCATCCTGCAAAGTGACAATAATGAATAGTACTACCATGCGCCCTGAAGCAACGGATCGCAAAAAGCATTCGCAATAGTGTCTCACTCCTCCAAAGGATCGGGGGCTACACCCACCAGGTGCGCTCGTGCGCACCCGGTGGAAAACGGATTACTAGCGCGTCTCCTCCTTAGGGGCTGGGCGTCCATATCCACTTTGCTAGTCCCCCACATGGAGGCTGGGTGCCTAAATCCTGCTCGGTTACCCTGCACGGCACAACGGCCATAGGAGCAACAAATCGCAAAAAAAAGACTTTGCAGGAGTGTCTCACTCCTCCAAAGGCTCAGGGGTTACTGTCAGATATCTATACCCGAGTGTCCAAGCCAAAGGATTAATGAGCGTAACGACACCTCATCCGATGGTTAAGGATGCAACTGCGGCCTTGTCCGACCTCCAGGGGCTAAGCCACACCTCGTCCAACTCCGAGGGCGAGGTTTCCGTCTTGTTCGACCCCAAGGGGGCGGGCCACGCCTCTTCCAACTCTGAGGGTGAGGTTTCCGTCTGTCCACCCCCTAGGGGCCGGACCACACCTTGTCCAACTCTGAGGACGAGGTTTCTGTCTCATTCAACCCTAAGGGGCCGGGCCACGCCTTGCCCAACTCCGAGGGCGAGGTTTCCATCTCATCTGACCCCCAGGGGCCAAGCCACGCCTCGTCCAACTCCGAGGGTGAGGTTTCTGTCTCGTTCGACCCCAAGGCATGGGTTCCGACTTGTCTAGTCCCATGGGGAGGGCTCCGCCTCATTCGACCCCCGATGGTCAGATTCCGTCTCGCCCGGCCCCCAGGGCGAGATTTCTGCCTCGCCTATTGCCGGGCGGTCGGATTTGGTACCGGACAAAAGCAGTGGCCCTAGGGTGGGACCCAAATCACTTCAACCACTATGGCATGGAGGCACACACCTAGGAGCACATCTCGGATGCACCCTGATGTGACTGGCGGTCGCATCAGGCCATGCTGGGAGACTCACGTCATCTAGCACGTCAACAGGCTTGCACTGTGCTGCCAACTCCCTGCCTGACCACCGTCCAACGTCAATCAACTGGCATCAGTTGACTGGCACTATATCGCTAGCCCCCCTTATGGCCTCTGTCAAGGGACCCTTTTGACCATTTCGTCTGCTCGGATGGGACGGAAGATAAGAACGGCGCACGACGCCCGCACGTATGCTGCAGCGGCCAATAGGACTCTGGTACGACGCCGCTACCACCACGATCTATAGGGTCAGCGGGACCCACATGAAGAGGAGGACGACACACCTCTGGGAGCCTTATTTCTCTTCCTTTTTCCCTCTTCCCTTCCGTTGTAACCCCTGCTTTCCCTTGGCCTATAAAAGGAAAACAAGGCCATCCCACTAACGGGATCGGACGGGCATTGGTTTACCGCACCGCATCAGACCAAGAGCACTAGCATCAAACCTCAAGCACATAGTTGAGCAGCAAATAAGCTTGTGGACCCATTCATCCCTCTCTTGCTAGTTTGTAACCCCCTACTACAAACTCAGTGCTAATAACACAAGCAGCCCGAAACTGGACGTAGGAACATTCAGCCCGAACTAGTATAATCCTTGTGTCCGCTTAGCATACCATCTGGGCCGGACACGCAATATACAAATTTACTTGTTGGTGTTTGTTCGGAACACCGACACCGCCCTCGAACGAGAGGCAAAGCGGGCACGGTCGCCGTGCCCTTCAGAGGCGTCATCGGCTCCGCGCCCCCTACTCCGAGTGTGGTGGACCATGCCGGTCAGCTGGGGGGATGTGATTGTTCCCCTACATCATCGGGATCGGTGCGTGTGCGTGACCCCCAATGGGGAGATGCCCCTCCAGTTGCTTCGATGGTTTTGCCACAAGCTGGCGGTCGCGGCCGTTCATGGACCGATTGGGGACCGGCTAGGTCGGCTCCTTCCTCAGCCAATATGTGGGGGCGTGGGTTGCGACCCGCAAGCGGTCCTCATCTAGATGGCTTGTTGTCAGTCGGTTAGGGCTTTAGGACTCTGCCACTTTCGTCTAGGTATGCATTCATGCTCCCTCCTGTTCTCATAGTTGAGTTTTTGAGTGTGACTAACCCGTGCTTGTTTGACAGTAGCTAGGTGCTGGCAGGACTGGGAATCTCCCCACCTCCTATATGAGAAGAGTGGAGATCCAGCCTACAGCGGGTCATGATGAGCGGTGGAGGAAGCAGGCTGGCAGCGGGGTGACCTTCCTTACTGGGGGTTGTGTCTTCCCAGCCGGTTGCCAGCATGGCAGCAGCGGTAGCGGCGGTGATCCCCATAGTGACGGTAGTGGTTGGGTCGAAGGTGACTCTCATGGTCCATCCCCCAGTGACAGAGGAGGAGAAGAGGGAAACCGAGCTCCCTGCCTCGTCTGGGGGAGGAGCGCATGGTTCGCCCGCCTAGTCAGAGCTGGAGGGGTCCAGAGGAACTACGGCTAGACCAAAGGTAGTGCATCCGTTGGTGGCCATGGAGCCCTATCGGAGGAGATCCCCCTCTATGGCAATGAAGACACTGGGGTGGAGCTGTCGGCCATCTGTCATCCTGGGAGCTGGTGATGATCCAGTCGTCGCATGATATTGTGATGGCTGGATCTTCCAACTGGTCGGAGGTGACCCACGAGATAGTTTGGCCTTGCCCCGGGGACCTAGGAAAGGCCCGGTTCGTCCTTCATGACGAGGAGGAGGTGAAGCTCTAGCACTTGCTCAGGGAGAGAGGACTATCAATGGAGTCTGATCTCGCCTTTACCAAGGCGAGGCTCAAGGAGGCCTTGGAGAGGGTTGAGCTTGTCCATCAGGCCATGATGGTTGACCTGTCATGCGCCGCAGAGGTAAGTTCTCTGCATTTTTGGTGTTGACCTTGACTCCTTGTCCTTTCAATGGTTGTCTTAGCATGTCTGCTTCTTGCCTCGCAGGATTTAGAGATGATGTCGATCTATAAGTCCCAATTTCTTTGGAAGGAGCACGGTAAGATGGATTAGGAAGCAACGGCATCGTGGCGGGTCGAGGAGCTTAGGCACCAGCTGGAGTCCACCCACCGTGAGTCCCAAGACCAGACGACCGAGGTCATGGGAGCACGGGCGGTGGAACTGTGCGCGGTTGAGCGGGCAACTGCTATCGAGCGGGAACTCAACACGGCAAAGGTCCGCTTGGCGAAGACCGAGGTGGCTCTTCAAAAGTCTTTAGAGGCTCTGGAGGCAGAGCGGAAGGCCCAGTCAGACGTTGAACAAGAAGTGGTTGCGCTTCGGGGGCAGATGCTCAGGGCAGAGGAGTCGAACGCTCGACTGCTTGAGAGGGTGACCTGGCAAGAGGAAGGGCTCTCCGCTCTTAAAAGTGCCCATCTTGGTATGTATCTATTCCGCCTTCAGTTGATGCCTTGATTTTTTCTTTCCTTTGCTTCTGAATTTGTTGTCTTTTTCTAGAACTGGGTGGAAAGATCAACTCTCTAGAGCAAGAGCTGGAGACGGCCAAAGTAGCAGCCGATCGGGGTGTGAAGGCACTAACCTAGTCCCTTGATGAGCGACACACTCTTGATTGAGAGCTCAACTAGGTTCGCAATGTCGCGCAGGTGGTCGTCTCTGAAGTGTTCAGGTCAGGACCGAGCACCAATACGCCCGCCGTCCAGCTGGCGGAGGTCCTGAACAAAGTTTGGGCGCTCATCTCTAATGTCATGTTCTATGGGACGCCGGGGGTGCTGACCCCAGTGGCAACCCATCACCCCGATCTGGACTTTGCGGCCATCTATAGAGGGTATGCCGATGGGTGGAGCACAGATGAAATCCATGCGCTAGGGGAGAGTTTGGTGCCATATGCACAGATGGTCGCCGAGCAGGTCACCGTGCAGTGGGTGATGGAGGCTCGCCGTTCTACCATGGCTGAAGATGTGCGCTGGGAAGGTGTCATCTAGCCTGTGGAGGGAGTGGAGACCGGGTCGGAGGCGAGCGTCGTCCCGCCCCCAACCGAGCTGAACGTCGTCCCGACCATAAGCAATATGCCTTCATCCTCGTCGACCGTACCATCAAGCGATGCCGCCGGGGGGCCATAGTAGAGTTTAGAGTAGAAATAGTCAGTACATGTAAAAGACGAGTTTGTGGGGAAGCCCTTGTATGAACAGTTTTACATTCGTGAATATTTCAATTTCGTTTTGTGATGAAATCACTTGTGAGGGGAAGCTTGTTTTTACCCTAGCGTAATTTTGTTTTTTTGTCCTTTCTTTTTCGCACCTGCCCATTGACCCATAGGCTGCAACCTTAAGAACTTGGGCATGGCCCGTGAGGCTTAGCTGCTCATAACTGTAGGTCGTGGCGGGGTGTGATTGGTCGGGAGTTCAAAACACAAGTTATGTAGGGTAATCAAAAGAACGAAATGCCCTTTCATTTGGGAACGCCCTTTCGTTTGGGCGAAAAGTATTACTATTATGATAGTAAAAAAGAGGGTGGTGTTGTACCCCATGGAGCCCCCGAGCAACCCAGGCTGAGAGTGCTTGGGCTGGGGTGCTGTAGGAGCAAATGTTGAATGGAAAGAAACAGAAAGACCGAGCTTTAGGGAAAGAAACGGCGTAACTGTCCGATGTTCCATGTGTTGGTGAGAATGTTATCATTGTCGTCCTTTAGCTAGTAGGCACCTGGTCAGATCACCTTGGTCACCATGTAGGGTCCTTCCCATGGTGGAGAGAGCTTATGTTTGTCCTTGGTGGACTGGGTCCTCCTGAGTACGAGATCACCGACTTTGAGGATCCTCCCCCTAATTTTTCTTTCATGGTACATGCGGAGAGTTTGCTGGTAGCGAGCGGAGCGGATGATGGCCATCTCACAAGCCTCCTCGAGTAGGTCGACCATGTCTTGCTGAGCCTCCACAGCTCGGTCATGGTTGAAGGCCTTCACTCTTGGGGCGCTGTGATTGAGGTCGGAGGGCAACACTGCTTCAGCTCCGTTGGCCAGGAAGAAAGGTGTGAACCCTGTGGATCAGTTTGGGGTCATTCTCAAGCTCCAGAGGATCGCTGGGACCTTTGCAACCCATCGCCCGACATACTTATTGAGTCGGTCGAAGATGCGGGGCTTGAGTCCTTGGAGGACCATGCTATTGGCACGCTTGACCAATCACGACGAACATCTTGGCACATCGAGCAATTCGTCGTGCTTCAGTCCTTTCCGATGGGAGAACCTCCTCGAGGAGGTAGGCGAGTAGTGGTGCTCTCTAGTCGACTAGATCGAGTGCCATTATGGTGATGTCGGCGAGCGATGTTGCCATGAAGGCGTCCGGGTCAAAGCTGCCGAGCACTTAGTCAGGGTCAGGGCATGTTGGGAGGTCGGAGCCCCTGTGTGCCAGATTAGTGTTGGAGTGCATCTGGATCAGATCATCCATAACACAGGCAGACGGTTCGTGGAGATCATTGATGCAGACCCCATTTGGAGACGGCACCCGCCTAGCAGCCAATTTCGCGAGGAAATTGGTGGCATTGTTGTCCTTTTAGGGGACATGATGTAGT
Source organism: Miscanthus sacchariflorus (assembly GCA_002993905.1). Classification (NCBI taxonomy): domain Eukaryota; kingdom Viridiplantae; phylum Streptophyta; class Magnoliopsida; order Poales; family Poaceae; genus Miscanthus; species Miscanthus sacchariflorus. The sequence continues at coordinate 35,073 of PUID01035463.1, read as the reverse complement.
TCGATCCCTCAGAATTTGTCCTCGAGCTTGTGCACCTCCTGGCAATATGTTGCCATGAGAGGGCTCTTGCAGGAGGACTCCTTCATGACTTGGTTGACAACCAACTCCGATTCGTCGTGGACATACAGCAGCGTGGCGGCGAGCTCGATGGTGAGGCGTAGTCCGTTGATGAGGGCCTCATATTCCATGGCGTTGTTTGAGGCTGAAAAATGGAGATGGATCATGTAGCGGAGCCTGCTCCCATCCGAGGAGATCAGAACCAGCCCTTGAGCCAAGCGCCATGACTTCATCTAGTACTCGTGGGTGACGTCTAGGGTCGGGAGCTGGACTTCCGTCCATTCGGTGATGAAGTCGGCTAGAGCCTGAGACTTAATAGCTATGCGGGGGATATACCTGATGTCGTGGCCCATGAGCTCGAGAGCCCACTTGGAGATCTGACCCGTGGCATCGCGGTTGTGGACGATGTCTCCCAGCGGGTATGAGGTGACGACCATGACTTCGTGGTCGGTGAAGTAGTGCAGAAGCTTCTGGGTTGCTATCAGCACGGCATATAGAAGCTTTTGAACCTAGGGGTATCGAACGTTGGTGTCGGTGAGTACCTCACCGATGAAGTACACTGGTCATTGGATCTTCAGGGGGTGTCCTAGCTCCTCCCTTTCGATGACCAGGGCGACGCTCACAACGTGGTTGCTCGCCTAGTCGGGAGATGAACCGGCTTAGGGCGGCCAAACAGCTGGTGAGCCATTGTACGCCCTTGATGTTGCGTATAGGGCCCATATTGGAGATGGATATGATTTTTTTAGGGTTGGCTTTGATGCCATTCTTGAGCCCAGGTGCTCGAAGTTTGCAGTGGGGTTACAAATGAAAAGGAGAAAGATGGGGGATACAAGAGGTCCGGTCGGACTCTGGTGAGAAGGACCGAGAGCGACGATAGCTCCGCTATGTGCTAAGTGTTCGAGCGTATGCTAGTGGTTTGAACCTAGTGGTTCTGTTGTTGTGTACTAGCGAACTTGATCGATCTGAATGAACTTATCTGTTGGAAGATAGCGCATCCCCTTTTATAGATGAATCGGATGGCTTTACAAGTGAGAGAGAGGGAGTACGTTCGCTGCTAAGTCTTGCTTCCCATGCTGGTGGGTACAAGATGATGGTAGGCGCCCACAACACTGTTGGAAGTTAGATGCATGTGGGAGGTTCCGCGTTTTCTTCAGGTGTGGCAGATGTCGGTACCTATTATACTATTGATGCTAGAGGCATGTGAGGGATTTTTACCGTATTTGCCTACTACAATAAATGCCGGTGCCCACAACACTGTCGATGCCTTAGAGGCACATGGGGAACCTTACCGTATTTGTTGGGTATGGGAGTTGATGGCGCCCACAACACTGTAGGGGAAAATGTCGCGCGCCTACAACACTGCTTGGGCTCTGTCGTGCCTGGGAGGTCACAGGGTATTGTCTTGCAGGTGTATAGAATACGGTCCTTGGTATTGTAGTTTGACTTGGGTGCGCTGTCTTACCTTCTCCGCTTGTTTCTTGGTTCTTACCGAACGGGCATCTCCAGTCGGTTGGTCCCAGTCGACTCTGATTGTGTCAGCTGGAGAGGAGTCATAAGCAGGGGTTCGGCGCATCCCCGGTCGGAGAAGCGGGTCGGAGTCGGAAGTGGTGTTGGGCCAGGCCTTCCGGTCGGAGAGGCTATCCAGAGGCGGGCTGGAGACCGAAGTGAACGCTCCGGTCGGAGAGGCGGGTTGGAGTCAGAAGCGGGCGCCGTTCCTCCTTGGCCAGGCCTTCTGGTCGGACATTTGCACCGCCCTTTCGGCCTGTTGTTTAGGTAATTGGGCCGCCCCAAGAGCTGCGTGTTGTTCGCAGCGTTCATCTGCTAGGCCGAGCCATTGCTGGGAGCTCGGTCCATGAGGGACCCCAGGTTTATGAACCCAACACACGGCGTCTTCCCCACGGACGGCACCAACTGTCGGTGCGAAAAGTGACCAACAAGTAAATATTTATAGTTTTGCCGTGCATTGTGATCGGATATGGCCTAGCACTCAATGACATAGGATTTATACTGGTTCAGACAACGTGCCTTACGTCCAGTTTCAGTTGGTTAGAGAATTTATTCCTGAGCCCAGGTGCTCAAAGTTTGTTGTGGGGTTACAAACGAGTAAGAATGAGAAGGGGGGCGTTAGTGGCCCGATCAGACTCTGAACCGAATGGGCGAGAGTGATGGGTGCTCTAATGTGCGCTAAGTATTGGAGCGTATGCTCTGTGTAGCTGTGGGGTTCTAGAACCATTGAGCTGTTCGAGTGCTTAAGTTGCCTAGAGCTAGAGGAAACGTCCAGCCTCTTTTCTTTCGAGAGTCGAGAGAACGTCCTCTAGAGAGGAGAGAGCGCATCCCCTTTTATAGTTGAAGGGGATGGCCTTACAAGTCAGAGAAAGAGAGAATGGATATGTGTGTTACCTAGTCTTGTTGCCCACGCTGTCGGGTACAAGATGGTCATCAGTGCCCACAATACTATTTAGGTCAGATCCATGTGGCAGGCTCTACTGTGTTTGCTTGGTACAACAAACGTCGACGCCTACAATACTGTTTGTACTCTGACACGCCTGGAAGGTTGCATAGTGCCCGTCTGGCATGGCCTGGTGGCACCATCCTGAAGGTGCGCAGGGCATGGTAGGGTACGGTCCTCGGTATTGTAGTTGACTTGAATGCCTTACCTTATCTGCTTTGCCTAATCCCTAGGCCTTCACCGAGTGGGCATCCCCGGTCGGTTGTTCCTAGTTGGGCCCGACCGTGTCGGTCGGGGAAGAATCATGAGCAGAGGTCCGGCGTATCCCCGGTTGGAAAAGGAGGTCGGAGTTGGACTGTGTCCCTACCTTGGCTAGGCCTTTCGGTCAGGGACCAAATCATTGCTCTAGCCTATCATTATGTATCTGGGCCGACCCGGGAGGCGCGCATTGTCGCAACGCCGTCTGCTGGGCTGAGTTTTTTGTAGGGAAGTGGGTCCATTGGGGACTCCGGGTTTATGAACCGGACAGATGATGTTTAGGACCACCATGCATGGGAGAAGGTGCTCGTGCCTCCATTAATAAACTCACTTGCTCGTGGAAGTCATGTTCTTGTAACAACGAGACATGACACGGTCGCTCGAGGCATGATAGTGGAGGTGCCCTACCACCATGTCGACAAACTAGAAGAAGAAGATGCCTGGTCTTTGCTCAAGAAGTAGGATTGTATAAGTTAATTTTAGGATGTAATATGTTATGTATTCATGTGTGCACATTTGCTTCACAATCTATCTAGATTGTCGGTAGTATTGTACATTTTCTTCACAGTTTATTTAGCTAGCCAGTCTATCCATGCCATGCCCCTAAGCTCCATCATCTTCTATTGTGGTAACTTTTCTTCACAAACAAATTTGTTTAGTATGGCACTACGGCCAGATACATGTGCGCTACTCTGTCATCTACAAAACCTTTAAGATTTGTTATACTTCCATTTGGTGATGCTACATTGCTACACAATACTTTGAATTTAACTATAAAAGTTAGTTGAAGGTGCTTTAGTTATTGAAATAAATAGGTGCATGCAAGAAATCCTTTGGGCATTGAGAATGTTCCAACAATTATAATCATCATCGTCATCATTCTCACTATTTTTATCAATGACTAAGCTTAAATTGGCTGAAGACGAAAGTGCCCCTATGTAATATTTATAACTTTTAACATCTATGCATTTTCAGTAGTTTTGTTAGGTTTCTTATGGACATGGCTATACAAAACTGTTAAGGGCTGAAAATTAACCTAGATGGTTATTTATTTAAGCACTAATATTATGAATCTAGGCTGCAAACTACTTTCAAAACACGACTACGGAAACATTATCCCCACCGGCTTAGAAACCGCCATATCCAGCGGTTTTGCTATTAGGCAGTTAAACTGGTAGTGAAAATATAATAAAAACATTTTGAAAGAAATACATGTGCCATATGTCCTTAATGGCATTCGTGCCCAACTGCACTGTCCGTGCTCGCCATATCCCGTGTCCATCTGCTTCCATGATAGCATGCACCCGTTGAGTCTGCTACAGCAGACAAGCCCACCCGTGCCATGACACTAGGGTGGGGGCCGTCCACCTCACTGCGGGGTCAGGAGGGCCTGACGCACCACCGAGGGCCACCGAGGGGTCCCTCGCTTGCATTGAGTGCAAATCAAGGTCAAGGGCTAACGCACCGCTGGTGGAGAAAGTTGTTGAGGGAGAGATAGAGGGTGCCGGAGGGAGTGTCACTATTACAAAAAAAAACATTTATAGCAACGTCCCCTTTTTTTTTAGGAGTGAGGTCAACTACAAATGGCCCGATTTGTAGGGGCGGCTCAATCCGCCCCAACAAATAGACGCCGAATAATAAAGATTAAACACTAAAATTCGAATTTTTTTCAAATTACCTCGGATGGAGAAATAACCAAAATAAAAGTTGTAGATCTCGAAAAGTTATAAAACTTTGTTGTTTACAACTTTTCATTTGAAATCATTTACTGCTTCAAAATGGTGTTTGAAATTCAATTTTCAAACTATTCAAGAAGTCTGATTTCTCTTTTTAATCCGTGGCTAAAATTTGTAACTAGTATTTCTCCCTCATACTAACTTCAAATTTGATGATTTTTCTTTAAAATTTTCTAAAATCATGCTCTATCAATTTATTATGTTCTTATAGCTATTATTTTGTCCATCTTTTTAGGTGACTGTGTTTTATAAATTTGAATTTTGAATTTCAAAAAATGATAACTTCAAATGTCATTTTGAAACATTAAATGATTTCAGCTGTAAAAGTCATGAACATAAAAATTGTAGAAGTCATCAATATCTACAACTTTTATTTTGGTCATTTCTTTATCCGACAAAGTGATAGCAACATTGTTCATAAAATTTACATATCTCTCTTATAGTTCCATAAACTATAAGAGGGATCCGTAAAATTTGTCAACAATGTTACTACCACTATGTCGGATGATCAAATGATCAAATGACCAAAACAAAAGTTATAGATCTTGAAAAGTTATAGGACTTTGTAGTTGACAACTTTTTCATTTGAAATCATCTTGCCAACGTTAACTACGTTTGAATTTCTCAAATTTAAAATTCAAATTTTGTAAACAACCACGGATGGAGAAACTACCGAAATGAAATTTGTAGATCTCAAAAAGTTATGAAACTTTGTAGTTGCTGACTTTTTGATTTGAAATAATCTTTTCAAGGAAAACTACGTTTTAATTTCTAAAAATTTAAAATTTGAATTTTTTAAATGACATCGAATGGACAAACAGCAAAACCAAAAGTTGTAGATCTCGAAAAGTTATGAAACTTTATAATTGACAACTTTTTCATTTGAAATCATCTTGTCATGGAAAACTATGTTTGAATTTCTCAAATTTAAAATTCAAATTTCGTAAGCAACCTCGGATGGAGAAACTAACAAAATGAATGTTGTAGATCTCAAAAAGTTTTAAAACTTTGTAATTGACAACTTTTTCATTTGACATCATTTATACCCTCAAACAATCAATATATGCTCGGTTTAGTATAATATATAGAGAACCAAAATCCAATATAGACACAGGTGAGTGTGAGTTGTAGCAGTAGAGGAGGGTACGAGCGAGGGGGAGGTCGTGTGTTCGAATCCCCACAGCCGCGAAGCACATGATTTTTGCACGAAAAATGTCACGACTTTGCTGTTTACAACTTTTTCATTTAAAATCATTTACTACTCCAAAATGCTGTTTTTGAAGAACTCTGATTCTCTTTTTAATCTGTGGCTAAAACTTCTAACTTGTCTTTCTCCCTCATACTAACTTCAAATTTCATGATTTTTTTTCTAAAATTTTCTAAGATCATGCTCTATCAATTTATTATGTTCTTATAGCTATTATTTTATCCATCTTTTTATGTGACTGTGTTTTATCTATTTGAATTTTGAATTTCAAAAAATGACAATTTCAAACGTCATTTTGTAACATTAAATGATTTCAACTGAAAAAGTCATGAACATAAAAGTTGTAAAACTCATCAAGATCTACAACTTTGATTTTGGTCATTTCTTCATCCGATAAAGTGGTAGTAACACTGTTCACAAAATTTACATCTCTATAAGAGGGATATGTAAAATTTATCAACAATGTTACTACCACTATGTCGGATGACCAAATGATCAAATGAACAAAATAAAAATTGTTGATCTCGAAAAGTTGTAGAACTTTGTAGTTAAAAACTTTTTCATTTGAAATCATCTTATCAATGTTAACTCCGTTTGAATTTCTCAAATTTGAAATAAAAATTTTATAAGCGACCTCGGATAGAGAAACTACCAAAATGAAAGTTGTAGATCTTGAAAAGTTATGAAAGTTTCTAGTTGACAACTTTTTGATTTGAAATGATCTTGTCAAGGAAAACTACGTTTGAATTTTTAAAAATTTAAAATTTGAATTTTTTAAACGTCCTCGCATGGACAAACAGCAAAAACAAAAGTTGTAGATCTCGAAAAGTTATGAAACTTTATATTTGACAACTTTTTCATTTGAAATCATCTTTCATGGAAAACTCCATTTGAATTTCTCAAATTTGAAACTCAAATTTCGTACATAACCTCAGATGGAGAAACTACCAAATTGAAAGTTGTATATCTCAAAAAGTTACAAAACTTTGTAGTTGATAAATTTTTCATTTGACATCGTTTAGACCCTCAAACAATCAATTTGTGCTAGGTTTAGTATAATATATGGGGAACCAAAATCCAATATAGACACGAGTGAGTGTGAGGTGCAGTGGTAGAGGAGGGTACGCGCGAGGTTGGAGGTCGCGGGTTCGAATCCCTGCAGCCACGAAGCGTGCGATTTTTGTGCGAAAATTGCCATGACTTTGTTGTGTACAACTTTTTCATTTGAAATCACTTACTGCTTCAAAATACTGTTTAAAATTTAATTTTGAAACTGTTGAAGAACTCTGATTTCTCTTTGTAATCTGTGTCTAAAACTTGTAACTAGTCTTTCTTCCTCGTACTAACTTCAAATTTGATGATTTTTTTTCTAAAATTTTCTAAAATCATGCTGTATCAATTTATTATGTTCTTATAGCTATTATTTTATCTATCTTTTCAAGTGACTGTTTTATCTATTTGAATTTTAAATTTCATAAAATGATAACTTCAAACGTCATTTTGAAACATTAAATAATTTTAGCCAAAAAAGTCATGAACATAAAAGTTGTAGAACTCATCAAGATATACAGCTTTTATTTTTATCATTTCTTCATCCGGCAAAGTGGTAGTAACATTGTTCGCAAAACTTATATATCTCTCTTATAGTTCCATAAACTATAAGAGGGAAATGTAAAATTTGTCAACAATGTTACTACCACTATGTTGGATGACCTAATGATCAAATGACCAAAATAAAATTTATAGACCTCGAAAAGTTATATAACTTTGTTGTTTACAACTTTTCCATTTGAAATCATCTTGTCAACGTTAACAACATTTAAATTTCTCAAATTTGACATTCAAATTTTGTAAATGACCTTGGATAGAGAAACTACCGAAATGAAAGTTGGAGATCTCGAAAAGTTATGATACTTTGTAGTTGACAACTTTTTGATTTGAACCCATCTTGTGAAGGAAAACTATGTTTCAATCTCTAAAAATTTAAAATTTGAATTTTTTAAATGACGTCGAATGGACAAACAACAAAAACAAAAGTTGTAGATCTCAAAAAGTTATGAAACTTTATAGTTGACAACTTTTTCATTTTAAATCATCTTGTCATGGAAAACTACGTTTGAATTTCTCAAATTTGAAATTCAAATTTCGTAAACGACCTCGGATGGAGAAACTACCAAACTGAAAGTTGTAGATCTCAAAAGGTTTCAAAACTTTGTAGTTGAGAACCTTTTTATTTGATCTCGTTTATACCCTCAAACAATCAATTTATGCTCGGTTTAGTATAATATATGAGGAACCAAAATTCAATATAGACACATATCAGTGTGAGTTGCAGTGGTAGAGGAGGCTATGTGCGAGGAGGAGGTCGCAGGTTCGAATCCCCACAGCCGCGAAGCGCATGATTTTCGCACGAAAAATGCTGTGACTTTTCTGTTTACAACTTTTTCATTTGAAATCATTTACTGCTTAAAAATAATGTTTGAAATTCAATTTTGAAATTGTTGAATAATTCTGATTTATCTTTTTAATCCGTGGCTAAAACTTGTAACTAGTCTTTTTCCCTCATACTAACTTCAAATTTAATGATTTTTTTTAAAATTTTCCAAAATCATGCTCTATCAATTTATTATGTTCTTATAGCTATAATTTTGTCCACCTTTTCATGTGACTGTGTTTTATCTATTTGAATTCTGAATTTCAAAAAATAACAACTTCAAACGTCATTTCGAAATTCTAAATGATTTCAGCTGAAAAAGTCATGAACATAAAAGTTGTAGAACTAATCAGTATCTTCAACTTTTATTTTTGTCATTTCTTCATTCGACAAAGTGATAGTAACATTGTTCACAAAATTTACATCTCTCTCTTATAGTTCCACAAACAATAAGAGGGATGATGAGGACATGACACCCATGCTTACGACCATGTTTGGCGCATGGTATGGAGGGGTAGGAGGCCAGCAAGGGTGTCCAAGTTAAGAAGGAGGCCCGAGGCTAATTTGGTTCGAGTCCCCGAGGTGGAGGCCTAAAGCAACTAAAGTTCCAGCCCATCTCGAGTTCCAGGACCAGTCTGTAATAAAACTGGTCACACGGGCGCGTCCGGGCTCCGTTTTCGACGATCCACATATGGATGGAAAGATAATTAGATAAGGAAGCTAATGCAAGTGGTCTCACATCAAAATCCCTTCGAAATCAACAGGAATGGTTGAAACAAGTCAGCATCCATAATCTGCTAGGGTGCTGCGACACCGTCTTTTGGTCCGTTGGACCGTGTATCATGTTTGGGCCTATTTGGGGGCGCGTCTAGGGGGTGACGCCCAAGACTCTATAATTAGCAGCCATCATTCTCCTTAGGGTTTGGGGTTTTGTTTAGTTCTTGATTTCCTCATGAAACAGACGTCGTTTTGCTGTAACTGTGCCGCCAAGGCCGCTTGCTGTGAACCAGGGCCCCAGTTCTTGATCTTGTTTGCCTTTGGCAATTAGTCCTTTCGAATAAAGACTTGACCTCCTTTTTCATTATCATAAGCCTCATATTTATTTGCAATTTTAGATTATGTTCATCCCGTTCTTGCTTGTGTTCTCGATTTGCTTGCAGGAAAGCCTTTTCAGCGAGGTCAATCGCATTCGCGTGGTTGATAACCAACGGAGCAGTGGTGTAACGGTTGCGAGGGTCCGAATTAGTCTTGGTTCAAAGCCTAGATCATGAATGTCGAGTCTCCACCAATCGATGCTATCGTACCTATCGAAAGATCAGCCCTTGTCTACATCAAGTGGTATCAGAGCCCTTGTTGCCCGTTAGGTATAACTTTGTTTTGCCTTTTAGATTGTTACTGTTTCTGTATTACCTATAGTCCACAAAAAGCCAAAAATATATATACCACCTCATATTCCATGTCGTATAGCCTCATTGTGCCATGCAATTTCATTTCTGTTTCATGTTGTTGAGTTTGTGTCCTAGGGCAAGTTCTAGTTGCTGGTTTTAGATCGTTTTTAGTTCAGTTTGTGTCTTTTCCTTTGTTGCTCATCATAATCCGTGAACACCTTCAAGTCTTGCTGTGTTTTCTTTGTATCCATCAAACCTTAGTCCACGCCATCTAATTTGTTACACTTGTCTTCATTGTTTGCATCTATCCATAGCCGCCGCAACAAGTTTTACGCGCATTGTTCCCGTTTTATCCTCTAATTTGGAGTCAGTTCTTAAAACTGGTCTAGTTTTCGCATACGAACTCGGATTTCGACGTTCCATATATCAAAATCAATAAAAAAAATTAGATCTGTCCGTCCCCCGCATCATTGGGTTTAGAAAATTTTATTTTGGCCAAAAACTGGTCACAAGATCCTCTTTTCGTGGTCACAAGCTTTTTATCAATCTTGAGCACGTCTTCTGAATTTTCCACAGGGCACGCCTTTCCCTTGTTTAAGCTCATATTTTCTATGGTTACTTCTTTTGTGCTCCTAAGTGAAGAAAAAATATAAGAAAAATAAAAATAAAAAGTCAAAGAATCACAAAAAAACAACGACAGCCCAAAAATAGAGAAAAAAGAGAGGGGAAAAGTGGAACAATATCTAGAGGAGCACATAGAAAGCGCCATTTGAGCTGTGTTTGCATGTGCTGATTTCCATCTTTTTCCTAATCATATTCCTACCGTTCACATCACTTGATACATCTGGTACTTAGAACGTTAATAGGCCAGCAACTAAGACAAGTACTCGGGATACTTATTCAGCTTTGCTATTCAGTTGCGAATATTGCTATTCCTTGCTACTATATTGTGCCTGTCCAAGCTCCACTTTCTTCTAACCAAGTATAGGTTCGCCTTGGAACTGTTACACTCAAGCTACAACGGTATCACAGTCACCGACCGAGTGCGCCGCCTGCTGCTTTGGTAAGAACACTTGTAAGACCGTGGTAAGACGCTTGAGAGTTGAGTGCCTTGTTTT
>PUID01035458.1:17670-29875 GCA_002993905.1 Miscanthus sacchariflorus | reverse complement strand
GATAGAACAGTGACTAAAATTTAGGAGGGGCAACCAAACACCACCTAAATAAGCTTTATACAGCCTGTTCATTTGGCTGGGCTTGTTCGTTGCTGGATCGTAAAGAAGCACTGCTGACTGATTTGATGTGAGAATGATCGTTTACCACCTATAAACCCAGCCGAATAGGCTGATAGCAATTAGCAACGTATGTTCAAGGAAGGGGAGTACACATGGACGGAGGCACGCAACATTGCAACAAGGGCTGGGGAAAACGTGTACATGGACAGAGGCAGCAGCAAGGGCAGCTTGTCAGCCATTTCGTTTGGTCGTGTTTGGTTTATAAGTCATGGCTGAAAGTATTGTTGGCTGATTTGGTGTGAGAAAAAAATACTGTTCGTTGACTGAAAACAAGCCAAACAAGCCCAAACGAGCAGGGCATAACTGGATTCCAGACACTGTACTGTAGGCGTCAAGGGTAGGCTGTACTGTAGGCGTCAACTTTCCTGCCCCGTTTCCTTTTCACAACACTATGCAAAGCTTGGCTATGACTTTTTTTTCTTTTGGGCCTTGTTTAGTTGACGATTTTTTTGAAAATAGTACTGTAACACTTTCGTTGTTATTTGATAATTAGTGTCCAATCATAGTCTAATTAGACTTAAAAGATTCGTCTCGTGAATTTCGTCTAAACTGTGTAATTAGTTTTATTTTTTATTTTTATTTAATACTTCATGCATGCGTCTAAAGATTCGATGTGACGGGAAATCTTGAAAATTTTTGCAAAATTTTGCAAACTAAACAGTCACTTGGTAGCGACAAGTGTTGATAGCTCCCATGTGATTGTTTGAAACTTTGAACAAAGAAGCTTGTGGCTTGTGGGCACTCTCTCTGCTCTGCGTGTCTCAATCTCAATGGACGAAGCCCTCATGTTCAAACCGGGCCTGTTGTTCTCTGCATTGTACTCCGTAGTGTGGAACAGGCTCCCAGCCCCTGGGCCACACGCAGTACAGCCTATGGGCCTCAGCCTGTTAGTGTGTGAACGGTATAGCGGCCCAGAACACCACCGCGCGGTCGACATGGTCGCGAATCGCGATTTCGCTGCCTCTTTTTTCTTTTCCCGTTTTTATAAATAAATCAGCCCGAAAAAAGGACGCGGTCGTGGACCGAACAAACCTTTCCCCAAAATTTCCCCTCCCCCCCGCACCGAAAGAACTCTCGATCCGATCCCGATCCCTGCAGGGCGCCGCCTCGGCTCACCGATCCGGCCCCGGATCCGCTCGTCGCTCGACGGGATCTCTCGATCGGTACCAGCTTTGCCCCCTCTCTTTGATTCCGTAGGTTCCCGAGGCTAGGGTTTGCGGGGGTGGGTTTCGGGCCCCGATCCGTTCGATTGAGGACGGATTTTGCACGGGGGCGTCGGATCTATGCGTGTCCTGTAGGTTTCATATCGGATTGTTGCGATTTCTCGCGTCAATTTTGCGTGATTTTTCTGGTGGTCGGATGCGGGGCTAGGGTTTCGTTCGGTCCATGAGGTGTTTGACTCGTATTCGCGAATTCGTTAGGGTTTGATGCCGCGATATTCGAGCCTGTTGCTTCAATTAAGTATTGCACGAACAAAAACGTTGTTACGTTACTCGTTACAGACGGCAATTCATGTGTGCCCTTCATCATGGTAGTTGAATATGCACTGTGCATTTGGTCTGGAGTGAACTCAATAAGGTGTTAATTTTAACCTAGCATATAGCTTAAATCATTTATTGTTCCTCCTGAATTGGTGCTTTCCTTTCAGTTTCGTCCTGTTGACTGTTTGCCAATTAATAACTAGGCCATGTTTGTAATTAATTATTTCATTCTATTCTCTCAGGAGTCTGGACAAGCATGCTGCATCAGGAAAACAGTGAGGCTTTCGTGAGGCACCACTCTGAGCAGCTTGCATGTGGCAACATGAGGGGAGCAGATAATGGTCGTCCGAATTTCCTTCCTGAGAAATGCCAGATTGCAGGTAGTGACTTAGCAGCATCCTCTTTGCTGCCCTAGACTGGCTAGACATTTGTCTTGACTCTAATTCAGGTTTAGTTTGTCCTGAAGTTTGCCAAAGGGGTGAAAAGGTTGGCCTATTTGATGAAGAGCTGGTACATGGTGTTCATCTAACCAATCCTACTGTTCAGTCACCATTGGTGCCAAGTGGTGTCAAAGAAACACCTATAGTTGATCATAACAAGAGACCTGCATCCAGTGACCTGCTGGACATAGTTGAATGCAAACGGCTAAAGCAGGAAGATCAAAGTAATAACTCCGTCCTCCCTTTACCAGTAAATAAACTTGTCTTTCCTGAAAGTTTGTGTATGCAGAGACAGTTAGATAATGTACTTGTCTTTTGTTTATTCCAGTCATAACTAAGGAAGACAACCATGCATCTGCTGAGGAGGATTTTCATGAGTATCCCACATACACGACTTGCGAAAGAAGCTTGGACTCACCACTATATGAGAGTGAGGAAAGTGAAGATGAGGGTGTAGATTCACCTCTCCATTATTCACATGCTCACACCTATGTTGAAGATGATCTATGTCCTGTCAGCTTTCATCAATCTGTAGGCCCTTTTCCCTCGAGGAAACCTGTTCCTATTGGGCCAAATCATCAGGCTGAATTACCTGAGTGCAGGCCATTTGGTGGAAGAACTGAAGAAGGCGAAAGTGTCAAGTGGATCAGAAACGTTGTTGTGCCAATGCCTGGTACTGATGCATCGTCTTTGGTGTTGGAACCTGTTCACTGCAAGGCAGGCTGTGATTGTCTTGATGAAGGTTCAATCAATTGTGTGAAAAAGCATGTGAGGGAAGCAAGAGAAAAGCTGAAGGGTGCTGTTGGTGCAGACACCTTCAGGGAGTTGGGTTTCTATGATATGGGAGAAGAGGATGCATCAAGGTGGACAGAAGAGGAGGAACATTTGTTCCAGCAAGTGGTCTCGTCAAACCCTGCTTCTCTGCGCAGAAACTTCTGGGATGAACTCCCTCTTGTCTTCCCTTCCAAGTCCAGCAAAGAACTAGTGAGCTACTACTTCAATGTTTTCATGTTGAGGAAGAGGGCTGAGCAGAACAGGTTCGACCCAGTGAACATCCACAGTGACGATGACGAATGGCAGGCAGGTGGTGATGATGAGTTTCCAATCACAGGAAGAACTGATGAATACTTGCCAACTGAGTCCCTTACTGATCAAGATGATGTTGCATGCAATCCAGTTCCTCTGGAGGGGGATTTCTATGAAGATTCTGATGATGAGGATGTGCTTGACAATGCCAATGGAGACAGGCATAATGGTGTGCAGAGGGCTGGTATGTTGTCAGAGGGCCATCCTGTAATGTCATTTATAGATCATAATCAACAGACGTTCAAGCTAGATGCAGATGCACAAGATGACTCTTGCACATCATTTGAGGCTCATCAGGTTGGTGTTGAAGGTGGGACACATACTGATATTGCTGATGACAATCACTACAGGAGTGACGGCTTTGGTGGTGGTGCAGAGCATGGGTTCTTTGGTGATCATTGTGACACAAAAGAGTGGGACTTCGGTTTCAGTACCGGTTGGGAGAAGCATGATTTTTTGTCAACAAACAATGTCATAGAAGAGGTGTTCGGAAAGGGCTCCAGTGAAGATGGGAGCAACACTGCTACTGGCCAGGACCTTATCTGAGCCAGAGGCAGAGGGCTTCTTTTTGAACTGCGAAAACTTCAGCAGTCCCCTGTTCTCTGAATTTGTACAGGAGTAGTTGGCTATTTTGATTTAATGCCTCACTTGGTTCTTATAGGAATCTCTCATCCCTGTCCTTGGAACATCATCTGCTTGCGATTTCGGTCACATGATTAATGTAAATCCTTAGATGATATCATCTGCCGATGATCTGTTGTTAGGCTGTAGCATGTACGTATCATCTTTGTTGTGACAGTGTCTCTTGAGCATTTTTTCCATGTGCTAGCGAGGGTCATGTAATAAAGCTGTTGTTGTTCCTTGACCCAAGATATCTCTCACCCGGTCTGAGAATGAGTGACCAGCCCGTCGATGTACTCCTCCCAAGCGTCATTTTTTATCTGATGAAATTTGTTGTCGTTTCTGCGGCTCGTTCGTCATCTCTCTTTCTTTTTTTTTAAAAAAAAAATGCCTCGCTTTTAAACACGTATCTCCCAAACGTCATTTTTTATCTGATGAAATTTGTTGTCGTTTCTGCGGCTTGTTCGTCATCTCTCTCTTTCTTTTTTTTTTAAAAAAAATGCCTCGCTTTTAAACACGTATCGCATCGTATAATGATTGCAAACAGTCCCATTGTGCAGAGTTCAGAGCCTCTCTCAGAGGGCATCTGTTTACATGAGCATTGTAGAGTACTGTTTGAGGACCTATCTGGGGATCGAAGTGCTTGAGCAGCTCATAGGTGTGCCGTGTGCTTCTGGTGTCTTGCAACCTTGTATACCTTGGTAGTTGCTTGAAGGGCTGTAGGTAAGGAACTTCCGAGTTGTTGAAAATCCTTACATGATCAAATTAAATAGAAGAACAATCATTATCGAGGCAAAGGATCAGCCACCAGAATTTCCAAAATACACCTTCTCATTGATTCTTTTTGCCAAGCTTCATGAATTCACACGCAAAACACAAAAATTCTAGGTATCGTATTTGTTAGTACATAATATTTTTTTTCTCACTATAGTATAGCAATGACAATATTCTCTTGTTTTGATATACAGACGTTATTGGAAAAATTACCGCAGTATGAAATACAGCAAGAGTCCATTCAAGCTCAGGAGATTTAAGGATCAGAAGAGTAATACAGCTTCGTGACCTTAGGTATACAATATTATACCAATTAAAGGCATGTTTTCTAGTCACAATTTAATTGTAATTCCTTAATGCTAACTTGTAACCTTAGGTATACCATATTATACTAATTAAAGGCATGTTTTCTAATCACAATTTAATTGTAATTCCTTAATGCTAACTTGTATTTTACGCTAAAAGAGCTCTAGAATTTGACGGAGAAACAGTCCTACAAGTTGGCCAAGAAAACCATGTTATGACAATATTTGTTGGAACCTTAATGAAATTATACCAAATGAAACATCACTTTCTAAGTGGAACATCAGCATGTCGTTGGTACATTAATCAAAATGATAACCCTGAGATCAAGTCATTTCAAAAGAGGTTAGTTATCATTTAAACCCAAATGAATATAATAACATTTTTCTTTTTAGTTTATTGATCTTCCCACTTGGGCTTGAATTCCATGTTAAATGCAGCCTTCCAACACAGGCTGAGCCCATTCAGAAGTTATATCTGCAAAGTGAGGACGATACAAAGCAGAACTTTGAAGAGAAGACACTGTTACAACTTGAGGAGGTGGACCCCCTTACTGAAAAGGTATATTCCTTGCTACCTAAAAAGATTATAATTTATCGAAAATAGTAAATCTAACATAGATTGATTCTGCTTTAAGCAACGCATTTGATTACAGTTATTACAGCAAATTCAACTCAAATATATGCAGGACAAGCGATATCAATGTACTGTAACTATAACCGCAGTTCCTGAGAGGCAACCCTGGTGTTATCGAGCTTGTAGAAGTTGCAACTGCACTATTAGAGTCCATCGAAATGGCTTCAAATGCAGCAACGAAAACTGTTTGACAACTCAATTTGATTGGAAGTAAGCTACTACGGTTTGTATTAAAAGGAAATTTACATCACCAAGAAAATATAAAATAATTTGAATCGCTGACATTTTTTTATAGGTACAAGATACCCTTCATTGGAAGTGACGAAACATTCAGCCTTGAGCTTATCTTATTTGAGAAAAAGGAGACTGAGCTTATTGGGAAAACTGCTGAGGCTCTCCATAAGCAATATGATATGTTGGATACACCTCCTGAAGTATCAGCATGGATTGGTCACAAATTTACCTTGCTGGTTAAAATTCTATCCAGCAAGAGTATAAATACAAGAGAAATTTTACAATGGTTGAAAAAAATATAGGTCATCCATTAAATGAGATCGTACGGTAGAAAAATAGGAGGTATCCAACTAAAAATACCCAATGGTACCAAATAGGTAGAGATAGTACCAAAATAGATGGGGCACGTACTAAAATAAGTGGGACCAAATCCTAATTTTTGTTAATTTTAATTATGGTAAAGGGTAAAACAATAATTCATTATCTTCCATGCCTAAACTGTAACACCCTTCCGACCCATCTCCCATCGCCGTGTATATGCAGAGGGTCTGCCGCCAACACCGCTCACCCAGCTGCAAGCACGAGCGCGCTCCAGCAGCTGCCGCGCCACAAGAGAACGCTCGCCAGGTGTGCCGCCACCGCCGCTCGCCCTGTCCGCGCATGGCTCTGCCTCCGCTAGCAACACCATGGCCACCTTGTACGCGGCCACCGCCGCACATCCAGCCGCGCACTGCGCTCAGCTCCACCAGGAGTGCCATGGCTAGCTCCGTGCCTCTGTCACCCGCCAGCCACCAGATTACGACTGATTTGTTTGACGAATTTTTTAAGCCTAATCAGTTCATAATTTGACAACGTGATGCTACAGTAAATATATGCTAATGATGGATTAATTAGGTTTAATAAATTCGTCTCGCGGATTACTGATGACTTCAGTAATTTATTTTATTATTATTATCCGAACACTCCCATGTGATGTGACACCCAATGTGATATGCTATTCCACGTTGCAGTACGCACGCATTGTCAAAAGGCTCGGCTTCCCAGCTCCGTTCAAAGACAATGCTTTTGTTACTTTGATTCGTTCAGAAAGGAAAATGATTCCTGCCCTCTCACCTTGATTGATTGAATGGGTTCTGATGACATGCTTAAGTTCGTAACGGCGGGTTCAGACATCTGAAAAAACTGACGCGCCCTGTGCTGTGGAAATGTGGAATCCGTGTGGTGCCTAATGTGAGAGACCAAGAGATAATTACCAATATAGCCTAACGAATCATCTTTTTCACTTAAATAGCTAGCAAATAGAAAAATAAAAGTACCTAAAGTACCATCGGTACTTTCACAACCATTGTAAAAGAGCTCTAAATGCAAGAGATCCATCACCTGAAGTTCTTCTGATTAAGCAAAAATTTGGAAAACAGCCAACCATACCCACTGTCAGTCGAGATGATGGTCTATCAATGAGAGCAAGCTCAACAAAATTTCAAGCTGAAGAAGAATTACCACTCTTAGTACGGATAGGCTCAAAAAAAATCAAGAGCAGGTATCCATAACATTTTATTTTCATACCAACTGCTAAGATTTTCCCCCCAATATAACACTCATACTATGAATCATATAGGCTTCCTCTTCACGACTTAAAGTTGATGCAAACATACACGACATGGAAATCGACTCATCCAGGTATGGCTACCAGCAACATTTCACATGTTTTAGTAATGATGAAAGAATACACTTGTAATTGGACTTCATGAAAATTTTACTTTCTTTGGCGAAAGTGATGACTCAAACAAGAGAGCTCTTGACTTGACAGACGATGAGAATCAGGTACCTTTACCAAACACATAAAGTTTGTCCTAATATGTCACGGGAGGACAGTTTGCTCCAGCCAAAAATAAAAAGTTGTTGCGTTGGACTTTTGATCAAGAAACAATTGCGTTTGCCAAATTTTTATGTTTAATCTTTTGATGACTCACTAATCAACGTCAGGCTATTCTAATGTATTCTAGCAAGCCTGTATCTTTTGTTGTACGTATTGGACGGTGTATACAGCACTCCAATACCGTCCCTTCGAGTTCAATGCCGTAGGATTGGATGGACACTTAGCACCGTACAATTCTCCAACTGAGTCTTGCTCGCATGGCGTTGGAGTCTATCAGCCTGGTTTCGGCCAGGATTTATCAGCCATATACAATGTTTTTCTCTCATAACAAACCAGTACCAATCGGGCTTATCAGCCCAGAAACAATAACGAACATACTGTGTAAAGACTTTTGTTCTAGCAACTAATCTTTAGAGATCTCGCAACTTCACATATATGTTACAACTGACTGAAATCACGATGTTTGATATATATCTTACCATGGACACTCGATTATCTAACCAGCACTGAGGCCCAGTTGTGCTTGGTTACACACAGATCTAAACAAGAAGTGGCCAGCGGTTTCTCGTACTAGCAGCTCTCTCTCTCTCTCTTTTGGTGACGGGGATCACTGTAGAGACAAACTCTCTCTCTCTCTCTCTCTCTGGTGACGGGGATCACCGTAGAGACAAACTAAACCGAACTTCTTCACAAAGCAATGAAGAAGTTTCGACTGGTGCTGAGAATATCTACATCTACTTCATTCTTGCAGAGCAACCAAAGCCCTCCAGAAAGGCCTTGAGCTGGAACAACGTGATCATGATCAGCATTGAATCGATTTATCAAAGCGTGATCCTTGAATTCCTGGTCTCTGGAAATATTACCTGCTTGTCGAGGCGATTAGTCGGGCGAGGTGGAGCATTTTAAGGCTGCCGCCCGAACCCCGGCAGTTCGACGCCAGTAGACTCATGGCACCCATGACGCCTTGAAGGTTGGCGCCGAAGTCTGTTGAAGCTGTTGTTGAGGAAGCTGGCCGTGCTCAACAGCAGTCGGAGGCTGAAGTCCTTCAGGAGGGGGATCTTGAGCCGCATCAAGAACTCTGTCGGCGAGTTGCTGGTGCACATGCTGAAGAAGACGACGCTGACCCATGTCACCGACTGGAAGACGGACAGGGTGAGCCTCCCAATCTCGCGGAACCCCTCCGCTGCTCTGGCACTCCAAAGCCCACCTGATGGTCGGGCCATGGAGGTAGGAGGAGGCGAACGCGGGCCCCTCGAAGCGGTGCGCCTCCTGCGGATCCAGGCCACTAGGAGGGGGGCGTGGCCTCTCCCAAAGCTTCCCTAGCAGTACGGCCAGTAGAGTCAGCAGCAGGGTCTGGATGGGCCTGTCGATGAGATCCTGAAACTGTGGCGTGAGCCAGCCGCGGAGAGCCGACGCCGAGAACTCCGGACCGGTCCCTCTGGATGGCGACTCACCGGCGGGTGGAGCGGTGCTTAGGGGGTACGTCTGGTCCTGGAGGAACGCGGCGAAGAGGAGGCGCGGCGCTGGCTGGACTGGCGGAGTCCGCCATGGCGACGAGGCTTTGGCCGAGTGCGAGGGCGAGGCAGAGCGCTGCGAGGAGAAGGGAGCGAAAGAGTGGGTCCGCCATGGCGAGGAGGCTTTGGTTGAGTGCGAGGGCGAGGCAGAGGGCTGCGAGGAGGGAGCGAAAGAGTGGGTTTTGCAGGGGTTTTGTCTTTTGTGCTGGAGGAGTTTGGGCTTGCTGCCTTGCTGGGATGCAGTCGGTGGCTCGGGTGTTGGAGGGGTGACTCCTAGCTATCACTAGCGCGCGGCCAGGACTTGTAAAGGCACGCAAACAATTCAAGCCTCCAAGGTCACCAGGACTAGTTTAAAGTCAAGAGAACGTGAGGCCACGGCCCGCGCACGGGGTGGCCACGGTATCAAACGAGATGGCGGTCATCGGATGGCCATTGGGTGGCTGTGATCGCGTTGACCCAGTGCCGTTGACCATCTGGACGGCGGGCGCAATCGCCGTACGGTCAGGGCGTACGGCCGAGGGCAGAGGGGGACGGCGCAGGCGGTGTCCGGTCAGAGCGCCGAGAGTTGACGGCGTTGTCGCCGGTCTATTGGCCGGCTGGTGTCGCTGTCGTCTCCGCATTGGATGGGGTCAGCCGGGCCCATTCGTCGGCTGCAGCGGGGGAGCCTGACCAACCGACACCTTCTCCGGTGCTGCTGAGGCCGCGTTCGGGCCGCGTGTGGAGCCTAGCCATGTGACGCTGCCAGTGGGGCCGTCCTGCTGCCTTCGTTTCGTTGTCGCCTGATCATTGGGCTGGCCTCAGCGGGCCCGTTTGTCAGCTGCTACGTGAGAATCAGCGTACGTGGCGGGTTTCCGGGCGGTGGACAGGCCGCGTCCCACACGAAACGGACGTCCACCCGTGTGACGCTGCGTATGGGCCCATGATGTTGGGCCTGTTGTTCCAGAGACGACGGAGGGCCCGCGGATCAGCGTCGTTGGGTGAACGTGGCACGCGTCCATGGATGTGCCGCCAACCCCGTCCAGTCCGCTTCGATGAGGAAGTGCGGACGCTGCCGTTCCAGTTGCTCCTCCGTCTCTCATCTGGGTACGGATGTAGTATCCGCTTATATACAGACTCACACCCATTTTACACACGTATACCACATTTACACCATACAGATTACTAGATTACAGACATACAACTACACTTAGATTACTAGCTTGCGTCTTTCGAGATCACCGGGTCCGACCACGGACTCGTAGGCGACGGAGAGGCAACCGAATTTTATCTGGGGGTGAACCCCGGTGAGAGACGCGAGTGCGAATGCTGGTATTCGAACTCGCGCCGGCTGCATTCGGTCCGTGAGGGGCTCGGCGCGTGTGGGTTCTAGGTGTTGGAGAGGGGCGGCGGCTCGCCGGGTCACCGGATTTGTGAGGCAGTGGGGCAGCGCGCGGCGCGACTGCGGAGGACCTCGGACGACTAGCGGACGACGCTGCTGCGCAGGGACAGCGGCAGACCTGCAGCTCCTCGCGTAGGTATTGGTTGCTCTCCTTTCCCTCTCTTGTTTGCCTCCATTTTTCTTTCGTCGTTGGGAATGGTGCATTGCTTGTGCGTTTCTTGGGTAGCGGTGCGAGGCGAGGGTTAGGGATTCAGCGTCTTTGGGGATCCTACCCTGGACGCCGCGTGGTGATGTTTGTCGCCTGTGGATCGTGCCTTGAGAACAAGCATGGCTAGAGTGCCTGCACCAAGCACGGATGTATTCGGGATTTGAATACGAGGATTCTTGGTTCTAGGGTTATGCCGATTTAGCTGCTTCTGTTGCTACCAGGCATGATTGCTGGATTGGTGAGAGAACGCCGTAGGGTAGCTGCTCAGTCTGGAAAGAGTGGCAGGGGGTGTGCGCTTTCGGTTTCCAGGTGTATGGACCACACCAGTAGACAGATTGTATTAGCTTCCTGTCTATTATGAGTTTGCGATGGTGGCAAGTGATGTAGTGCCTTTGTCTGTTCGGAGCTTGTGATGGTGCCAGGTGATTCGGTGCCTTTAGCACGTGCTGCAGTTAGAGGCCCCTCTATGTTGTCTTGCCTGTTGCTTTTCAGGGATTATCAGTATGTTTGCTTTGTTGGGAAGTCCACTAATTTATTTCCTGTTTGCCATGTGTGCTTTCTTATGGTCTTAAGCTCGCCTATGGCGTTAGTTGCTTTGTCTGTGTTCTGACATTTTGTTTATTAGTTTTCCCCCTTATTCGCCACGGCCGCTCGTTCGTTGGTGGTGTCTGGTGTGTTGTTGTGTTTTTTTTTTATTTCAAATTTGGCGTGATCAGGTTCACAGGTCGATGTTCGTTGTGGGTGCATGGTACCTGTCTCTGTTACAGGCTGTTGTGGCCCGGTGTGACCTGTCCTATGCAGCCGTGGTTTCTGAGGTAGCTAGGGGTGGAGCGCCGGTCTACCGAGTCGAGATCGATGTGCCCTGTGTCGGGACTGTCCTGCCGTGCCTTAGCTTTTTCTTTTGGGCAGCCACGGATGGATTTACTGGCCTTGGTTATGAGCAGGCTGCGCTGCAGGCTATTGCTCTGTTTGACTGATTGATAAGTCATGGCTGAAAGTATCGTTGGTTGATTTGTTATGAGAGAAAAATATTGTTCGTTGACTGAAAAAATACGACTCATAAGACAAAGTGAACAGGGTGTATGTCGTTCCTGCAAGCAGTGTATAGGTTTGTTGTTGTTGATTACAATTTTGTGGGTGTAATTTTGTGCAGTAGTGGCTCGCGCACATGTAGAGGGCACCATGTGTCTTATCTGACGTGTTTAGTGGCAGCGATTTAGACAGGATGTTCCTCGTGTTACCGGCTCCTGATACCTATTTCCTCTTAGGCCTTGTTTAGATTACCTCAAAATTCCAAGTTTTTTTACTCTCTCTATTATCTTAATTTTTAGACGCATGTATGGAGCATTAAATATAGATAAAAAATAACTAATTACACAGTTTAGTTGTAAATCACGATACGAATCTTTTGAGCCTAATTAGTCCATGATCAGATAAAGTTTGTCAAATACAAACGAAACATGCTACAGTGTCCAGATTACAAAAATTTACAACCTAAACAAGGCCTTAGGGTGCGTTTAGATCCAAAAAA
>PUID01035450.1:34554-45125 GCA_002993905.1 Miscanthus sacchariflorus | reverse complement strand
GACGGGAGCTCCGCTATGAGCTAAGTGTGTGAGCGTGTGCTCGTGGTTTGAACCTGGAGGTTCTGTTGTTGTGGACTAGTGAACTGATCGGTCGAACGAATCTGAATGAGCTTAATCTGTCGGAAGAGAGCGCATCCCCTTTTATAGATAAAGCAGATGGCCTTACAAGTAAGAGGGAGAGAGTACGTATGCTACTAAGCCTTGTTGCCCATGCTGGCGCGTACAYGATGATGGTAGGCGCCCGCAACACTGTTGAATGTCAGATGCACGTGGGAGGTTGTGTTGTCTTTTTCGGGTATGGCAGACGTCGGCGCCGGCTACACTGTTTGATACCTGAAGGCATGCAAGGGGTTTTACCATGTTCTCCTGGTACGGTAAATGCCGGCGCCCACAATACTGTCATGCCCAGAGGCATGTGAGGGGAGCCTTATCGTATGGGAGTTAATGGCACCCACGATACTGTAGGGGAAAATATCGGTGCCTACAACACTACTTGGGTTCTGTCATGTCAGGGACGTCGCAGAGTACTATTTCTGCAGGTGTACATGGTACGGTCCCCGGTATTTCGATTTGACTTGTGCGCCCTGCCTTACTTTCTCCGTCCGTTTCCTGGTCCTCACCGAGCGGGCGTCCCCGGTCGGTTGGTTCTAGTCGGCTCTGATCGCGCCAGTCGGAGAAGAGCAGTGAGCAGGGGTTTGGCGCATCCCCGGTTGGAGACGTGGGTCGGAGTCGGAAGCGGTGTTCGGCCAGGCCTTCCGGTCGGAGGGGCCGTCCGGAGGCGGGTTGGAGACCGAAGCGAGCGCTCCGGTCGGAGAGGTGGGCTAGAGTCAGAAACGGGCGCCGTTCCTCCTCGACCAGGCCTTCCGATCGGAGATTGGACCGCCCTTCCGGCCTGTCGTTTAGGTACTTGGGCCGGCCCATGAGTCACACGTTGTCTGCTTGGGCCGAACCTTTGTTTGGGAAGTCGGTCCGCGAGGGACCCCGGGTTTATGAACCCGACGTTAAGAGAGAATTACAACGATGCAACTACTTGAGAACCCTGTAGCGCAAAGTTACAAAGCACCGCCAAGAAGGTGGCCAAGCAACCCGGCCCAACAAATGGAGTCATAACCATAGTGCAACTCTTAATGGCATTTATGTGCTTCTACAGGATGATAATGTGGTGAACAATATTCTTCTTAGCACTACATTGTGCACTATCTGTGTTTTCTTTTTTTTTTCTTGGTTTATTTAGTGTGCCTGAAAATCGTGCATATGTCAGATTTGGTACACATCTCATGGTGTGTATATCTGACCATCAGATTATGATCAGAGGATATGAAAATCGTGTGTTTATTGTTGCTGTAACACTCTGTTCGCAGTACTCTGTCTTATCGGGTGTTTGTGCCTGGCCAACTAACAACCGAGTGTTAGAAGCTCCAAAGACACTCGATTGCTACGTGGACACTTCCACACCTTTCGACGTAGCCATAGCCATATGGGTAGTCCAAAAGAGAGCAGCCACCCCCATGGCCATGGCCCCAGTAAAAGCTTTTCTCCTTTTGTTTGGACCTGGCGAAGTGACACCTAACCAACAAGCCATGTGAGCTTCTGCTTGTACACGCCTTCCTGTCAAAGAACTCGACCGTCCCTTGTTCTTGTTGGGACTCGGGGCCGGTGTGTTAAGGGTGCGTGGATCGATCGGCCGCGTGCAACTCGCGCCGTCGCGCGTGGGCGCGTCCCTTTCGCGCCGCGCGAGCGGCTGGTGTATCGACGCGACGACCACGGCACCACGCATTAGCCGATCGTGTGAATCGTGATGAGCGCCGACGACGGATGACGGATCGCGAAGGCAGCGGCTCGCCACCAGCAGGAAGACGGCGTTTCCCGCATGGCGCATGCTGCTTAATTGCTGCTGCGCCAGAGGATCGATCTCGATGGGCCCAGATTCTGGGAGGGGGGCAGCTCGGACCTCGTGGTACGCAGGCGACGGCGACAGTGCTAGGCTGATTCTCATCTGTCGTGGTCGTGTGCGGTGCGCCGTCCGTCCATCCATTAACGACGGATGGCCCCCGGTCCCAGCACGGGTGAAAGCGACGGCGATCGTTCAGTTCATCCAGTGCATGCAGGCAGGGGCTGGGGGTACGTACGTATACGTATATCAAGGCGTAGGCTCTCGATTATATTCGTCTCATCGTCTGTTTGCAGTTCTTCCACGTCGTCTCCGTGTGCATCTCCGACTACAGCAAGACTACTTCATGGCCGGTTACGACTTGGGCCACTTGGACTTACTGCGTCGATGATGATGAATCAGAGAGGGCCTCCTTTTTTTTGTCAGTTCATGTAAAGCCACTTTGTGTAGCAATCAGGGGGGCAAGCATCTTGTGTCTATTCGGCGGCCACACAGGCGGCGTCCCAGTCCCAGCACCAAACCGTGTGCCTGTCCAGATCAAAATGTGCACAGCACGTACACGTACAGTACATAATATAATAATAATATTATATTATTGTTACTATACTACTATAATAATAATATACATTTGCGTGTGGTTCACAACACGTACAGTACAGGTGTGCTCCGACTGCTCCCCCAACCCACGCCGCGTGTCGCTGTCGCGGTTGGACTCGCGGCGGCGCACGCAGCTAACCGGCCACCCGGGGTTTTGGACTGGGCTTTGACCATGACCACCCGGTAGGCAAATTAACCTACACAGGGCCCATGCACCACCGGCTCAGCTGCCAAAAGGGCAAAAACGAGACGGGCCAGGCCGCGTTTCGTGGACGCCGATGCGGCGCTAAATTGGCGGCGTTCGTGCCAATGAGCTCGCAGCCACCAGGACCGGAGCCGGAGGTCTAAACATTCTCCGCCTACTCAGCCCACGCTTCTTCCCCTTCCTTCCGACCTCGACCTCGCGCGGCGCCGCCTGTCCTGTTTCGGAGTCACTCGTCTCGCCGCCACGCCACAGCCACCTGTCTCCTCTGCCGCTCTGCACATCGGCGGCGGGCGGCGGGCGGCGGGCGGATCGCCCCCTTCTCTCTTGCATTCCGATCCGTGATTGGCTATTGCTTTCACTAGTAGTGCTGTGGATATTTGAGTACGTTGAGCCCTCCATCGAGATGCTTATCCATAGTACAGGAGATTTTATTCCGTTTCTACTTTCTACAGTTGTGTTTTTCTCTTTTCAAAAACTTTAGGGTGGTTCCACTCTGTGTCGCATTTCGCAACGGCAGCACTCCCACAACCCGACCCTCGAACTAGAGGCGCGGGTCAGGGAAGATCTCATTTACATGCTGGGTAATCATGAGACGATTAGACGACTAACTTATATACTGGTTGTTTTTTCAATTAATTTTAATTTATACAATTAACAAAGCAAAGTTTATAACATACTTCGTTTGTCCCAAATTATAAGACATTTTGACATTTCTAGAATTTGCTATGTATCTAGACATAATATATATCTAGATGCATAGCAAAAACTATCAATCTAAAAAAGCCAAAACATCTTATAATTTATAACGGAGGGAGTATATGTTAACATTAAATTAGTGTCCTATAGTTTTAAATTTTTGCTCATAAAGTTGCTTCACGAGGTAATACTTGGAATCTTTCATAGAAACCTCTAAAGTCAAAAGATTAAAAATACTCCTTAAGAGTACAAATAAAGATATATTAGAAAAAAATAAAGTTATACTATACAAAAATCTGAATTTGAAAGTAGGGTCCAATTTGACTTTGACACAGCTTAGCTCCACTAGTGAAGTTATTTTCTAAAACATGTTTTGAAGACATATTTGGTAAAACAACTCTGCATGTAGATTTTTCTAAAACATGCTCTCACATAATCCCACACAAGCTCAGTGTGAGTTGAGACTATCAGCCTGTTCGCTTGTTGGTTTCAGCCAGAGTTTATCAGCCAGCCAACTGTGTTTTCCTCTCACAACAAATCAGCACCAGTCGGGCTTATCAGCTCAGAAACCAACCAGCGAACAGGCCGTATGAAAATGCACTATTTTCAGCCCTCATTTCTATGAGAAACCACGGCTTAAGGAGCTTCATAGGCGAACCTGTTTTTAAAAAAACCTATTTGGCAAAAAAAAAAAAAAACTCAGAGGTATGTGACTACGTCAAACAGGGTCTAAGAATATCAAATATTATAGAACAAAATTTAAATGCTACTCCTATCTATATTTGGTTCGGGACCTCCCCTGTACCGAACTGCACTGCACGCAGGAAGCACTGTCCCTCCCCTAGCAGTTCCTCGTAATTGCGGCTATCCACGAGTCGCTCCGCCTGCATCGCTAGCGCGTCGGCATCGGCCACACAGTAAAGTAACAGACCCGCCCCCGCGATGGCGACGTGAGCAATGACGGAGGCGTCCCCGCATCCATGCCCCTTCTATAGTTGTCCCTTCTCCGGAGAGGCGTCTGCAGACCAACCACAGCCAGCAGACTGTAAAAGCTCCAGTGGGAGTCGGGGACTGAGAGAGCCTCTCATCGCCGACGCCGACTGGTGGCGGTGCATTATTGCGCACGAGGACGACGAACACTCAGGGCCGAGCCGTGCCGCGCTTGGTTGATGATGCCTTGATGGGATAAACGCCTCTGGGACGAAGGTTCAGTGATCGGTCTCTGCTGCTTCTCCCGCTGCGCCCTGGTTTTATTTGCTGCTTCTCGCGGCCTCGAGGGCGTGTGGCCTCTCCAGGGGAGTTCGGGGGATCGTTGTGTTTGTGTCCACCAGTTTGGGGGGTTTTGGTTGGGTTTTCTTCGGCGCCAGATGCTACTGCGTGCTCTGATCTTCTCCACTTTTTTTTTATTTGGATTGTTTGGGGGTCGTCGAGGTAGACAAGGTGATTTCAGCCGTTTGATTTTTCTTCTTTCCTGGTATAATTTTTTTTTCTTCCACTCTGGCTTCTCATCTTTTACTTTACTGCTGAGGCAGTTTGGTTCTTCCATGATGATCTCACAGATGGATACATGGTATATTTTTTTATTTGGAAAAGATGGATGCGTTGTTTTTTCCTTTTGTTTTTTCTTTCATGTTAATAGATAGATCATGAAGAATATTGCAGTTATTGTTCATTTATTCCGTTGTATTCATGGTTGATCATGAAGAACCTTGCCAACACCGTACAACAAACGTCCTTACCGCAACAATATTTGCCTTATATCAGTTGTGTTCCTCAAATTAAGTTTCTTCATACATATATGAGTTTTTTTAGTCTGTTCTTTGCTCTGACTACATTCATGTTCATGGTTACAGAGGGGCTTGAAGGGGATCTGATCCAGGCATCAGCACGGTAAAGATTGGACACATGACCCACGCATCATCAGTGCAGTAAAGATTGGACACACGTCTTCCCTCAAAAGTTAGTCCTCTTTTCACCTTTCTCATGGCGTCACCGATAGAAGTCTATTACAACACGGGAATGCCATCTCGATTATTTAACATTAGTTTCCTAAGGGATTGCTTTAACATGTATTCACCAGTTTCTTGGACGATGGACATTTGCGGCCTTGCGGGAGCAAATTTTGCTCCAAGCAAGCCGTCGCCTCATGTGGATGGAAGGGCATATTCGACTCCTCCACTTGCACGAATCATATTCTGGAAATTGGCATTTCTGCTCTGATCATCATCATTCTTGCGCTCCAGCTGCTCGTCAGGGTTACAAAGAGCAGAGCATCTGCACGACAGCAGCTTGTCGCGCTCAGTTCGCCAATGCAGTTGGCTGCTGTAGTGTTCAATGGCTGCTTGGGTCTCATTTATCTTGGGCTTGCATTGTGGATGCTGGGGAGGAACTTCAGTCAGCATGCTTCTGTTCACCTTCCACATTGGTGGATGGCGACCTTGTCTCAGGGATTCTGTTTGATCCTTATCAGTTTCACTTTCAGCATCAGAACACATTTCCTTGGACCAAAATTTCTCCGTGTTTGGTCAGTTCTGCTGATCATATACGCTGGATTCATTTG
Source organism: Miscanthus sacchariflorus (assembly GCA_002993905.1). Classification (NCBI taxonomy): domain Eukaryota; kingdom Viridiplantae; phylum Streptophyta; class Magnoliopsida; order Poales; family Poaceae; genus Miscanthus; species Miscanthus sacchariflorus. Next base: position 39,176 of record PUID01035450.1, on the reverse strand, counting down.
TTGTTCCTCGGTTGTTCACATGGTTGCAGATAAGGTACTAACCATGAAGGCTTGTTTAGATGTTCTCTTCCTACCAGGTGCACTACTGCTCCTTGTTTATGGCATCTGGCACGTCAGGGAAGATGGTGATGGAGGAACTGAAAGTGCTTTATACAAGCCCTTGAACACTGAGACTGTTGATGATGAAAGGTCTGATTCTCGAGTCATGTGACCCCATTTGCTAAAGCTGGTTTTTTCAGCGTGATGTCATTTTGGTGGCTAAATCCTATGATGAAGATGGGTTATGAGAAGCCCCTTGAGGAGAAAGACATGCCACTTTTAGGTCCCCCAGATCGAGCATACAGCCAGTACTTGATGTTTCTGGAGAAGCTGAACAGGAAGAAGCAGTTGCAGGCTCATGGGAATCCGTCAATCTTTTGGACTATCATTTCTTGTCAAAAAAGTGCAATCTTGGTCTCAGGTCTCTTTGCATTGCTCAAGGTTCTCACATTATCTTCAGGTCCGTTGCTTTTGAAAGCATTCATCAATGTTTCACTTGGGAAAGGGTCCTTTAAATATGAAGGTTATGTGTTAGCTGTAACAATGTTCATTTGTAAATGTGGTGAATCTTTGTCACAGAGGCAGTGGTATTTCCGCACTCGGAGGGTAGGACTCCAGGTGCGGTCATTCCTATCAGCTGCCATCTATAAGAAACAACAGAAGCTATCAAACTCAGCAAAATTGAAGCATTCTTCTGGTGAGATCATGAACTATGTCACTGTCAACGCCTACCGGATTGGTGAATTCCCATACTGGTTCCATCAGACGTGGACAACAGGTGTCCAACTTTGCATCGCTCTAGTGATTTTGTATAATGCAGTTGGTCTTGCTACAATTGCATCACTGGGTGTCATAATTGTCACTGTAGCTTGCAATGCTCCACTGGCCAAGCTGCAACACAAATTTCAGAGTAAACTTATGGGAGCACAAGATGTGAGACTGAAGGCGATGTCAGAGTCCTTAATTCATATGAAGGTCTTGAAACTTTATGCATGGGACTCGTTTCAAGAAGGTCATTGAGGGGTTAAGGGAGATTGAAATCAAATGGTTGTCAGCATTCCAGCTTAGGAAAGCATACAACAGTTTCCTGTTTTGGACATCACCTATTTTGGTTTCGGCTGCAACCTTCCTGGCATGCTATCTTTTGAAAATTCCTCTTGATGCTAGCAACGTCTTCACATTTGTGGCCACTCTGCGCCTTGTTCAAGATCCAATTAGGCAGATACCAGATGTGATTGGAGTTGTGATACAAGCTAAAGTAGCTTTCACCAGGATAACAAAGTTTCTTGATGCGCCTGAGATGAATGGACAGGTTAGGAAGAAATATTGTGTGGGGGATGAATATCCAATAGTGATGAACTCTTGCAGTTTCTCATGGGATGAGAACCCGTCAAAACCAACTCTAAAGAATATAAATTTGGTATTCAAAGCTGGACAGAAGGTTGCAATATGTGGCGAGGTAGGATCAGGAAAGTCAACACTGTTGGCTGCAGTTCTTGGAGAGGTTCCGAAAACTGAAGGCACTGTATGCATTTCTTAAACTTCACATTATGGAATATAAAATCATATAGGTGTAAATTTTATGATATATTTCGTTTCCTCCTAGATAATGATACCTGTATATAGTATTTTTAATTGGGAAAATATTGTAACCTTCATAAACTTAATCTCAATTGCAGTTACATAATTGACATATAGTTAAGTAGTATAATATGGCTATGTGCACTTCAGAACCTTGGTTTCTAACTTCTTTCTCAAAATATAGCCTGCGACAACAGTATCTTATGATTGGCAAAGTCGTCATAGTTATTTTACTTGATGATATTGCTAAATTAATAAAAATTAAGCATATTAATTGTTTTCTCTGAATTAAAATTTTCAGATCCAAGTTTGCGGGAAAATAGCATATGTTTCTCAGAATGCATGGATCCAAACAGGAACTGTGCAAGACAATATTCTCTTTGGGTCTTCGATGGACAGNCCGTTGCTTTTGAAAGCATTCATCAATGTTTCACTTGGGAAAGGGTCCTTTAAATATGAAGGTTATGTGTTAGCTGTAACAATGTTCATTTGTAAATGTGGTGAATCTTTGTCACAGAGGCAGTGGTATTTCCGCACTCGGAGGGTAGGACTCCAGGTGCGGTCATTCCTATCAGCTGCCATCTATAAGAAACAACAGAAGCTATCAAACTCAGCAAAATTGAAGCATTCTTCTGGTGAGATCATGAACTATGTCACTGTCAACGCCTACCGGATTGGTGAATTCCCATACTGGTTCCATCAGACGTGGACAACAGGTGTCCAACTTTGCATCGCTCTAGTGATTTTGTATAATGCAGTTGGTCTTGCTACAATTGCATCACTGGGTGTCATAATTGTCACTGTAGCTTGCAATGCTCCACTGGCCAAGCTGCAACACAAATTTCAGAGTAAACTTATGGGAGCACAAGATGTGAGACTGAAGGCGATGTCAGAGTCCTTAATTCATATGAAGGTCTTGAAACTTTATGCATGGGACTCGTTTCAAGAAGGTCATTGAGGGGTTAAGGGAGATTGAAATCAAATGGTTGTCAGCATTCCAGCTTAGGAAAGCATACAACAGTTTCCTGTTTTGGACATCACCTATTTTGGTTTCGGCTGCAACCTTCCTGGCATGCTATCTTTTGAAAATTCCTCTTGATGCTAGCAACGTCTTCACATTTGTGGCCACTCTGCGCCTTGTTCAAGATCCAATTAGGCAGATACCAGATGTGATTGGAGTTGTGATACAAGCTAAAGTAGCTTTCACCAGGATAACAAAGTTTCTTGATGCGCCTGAGATGAATGGACAGGTTAGGAAGAAATATTGTGTGGGGGATGAATATCCAATAGTGATGAACTCTTGCAGTTTCTCATGGGATGAGAACCCGTCAAAACCAACTCTAAAGAATATAAATTTGGTATTCAAAGCTGGACAGAAGGTTGCAATATGTGGCGAGGTAGGATCAGGAAAGTCAACACTGTTGGCTGCAGTTCTTGGAGAGGTTCCGAAAACTGAAGGCACTGTATGCATTTCTTAAACTTCACATTATGGAATATAAAATCATATAGGTGTAAATTTTATGATATATTTCGTTTCCTCCTAGATAATGATACCTGTATATAGTATTTTTAATTGGGAAAATATTGTAACCTTCATAAACTTAATCTCAATTGCAGTTACATAATTGACATATAGTTAAGTAGTATAATATGGCTATGTGCACTTCAGAACCTTGGTTTCTAACTTCTTTCTCAAAATATAGCCTGCGACAACAGTATCTTATGATTGGCAAAGTCGTCATAGTTATTTTACTTGATGATATTGCTAAATTAATAAAAATTAAGCATATTAATTGTTTTCTCTGAATTAAAATTTTCAGATCCAAGTTTGCGGGAAAATAGCATATGTTTCTCAGAATGCATGGATCCAAACAGGAACTGTGCAAGACAATATTCTCTTTGGGTCTTCGATGGACAGACAAAGATACCAAGAAACACTTGAGAGGTGTTCTTTAGTAAAGGACCTTGAAATGTTGCCATATGGAGACCGTACTCAAATCGGGGAGAGGGGTGTAAATCTTAGTGGTGGTCAGAAGCAGCGTGTTCAGCTTGCTCGTGCATTATACCAAAATGCAGACATCTATCTTCTTGATGACCCTTTCAGCGCTGTGGATGCCCACACAGCAACAAGTCTCTTTAATGTAAGTGTCAAACTACAGTTTTGGATTGCAATATTTATCATAGATTGTTTTAAAAACTTTATTTGTTTGACAGGAATATGTCATGGGAGCTCTATCAGACAAGACTGTTCTTTTGGTGACCCACCAAGTAGATTTTCTGCCTGTATTTGATTCTATTCTGGTATGCTTCCTTATGTTATCCAAATCTCTCTTTATGTTTTCACACCTAAGATGATGTTTCAACTTTCTTGCTGATGATCGAACACTATTCTGTTACAAATCATATTGTTATAGGAAATGAAAATGTCATTCATTAAGCATATGAAGTTGCTAATTTCAGAACCGAAGAAACACTTCAGGAAAAAAAAGCTATGCAAAGATATTAGTCCCTCCATGTTTATATGTATTTTAGTTATCGTTTTTTTTTTTGTTGATGTCATCTCAAACAAGTGGTTTTTTTGGCAGTTAATGTCAGATGGCGAAATTATTCGTTCGGCATCTTATCATGATCTATTGGCATATTGTCAAGAATTTCAGAACCTTGTAAATGCCCATAAAGACACTATTGGTGTTTCAGATCTAAACAGAGTGCCCACCCATAGAGCAAATGAAATATCGATCAAGGAGACAATTGATATTCGTGGAAGCAGATACAGAGAGTCTGTGAAGCCGTCACCAACAGATCAACTCATCAAGACAGAAGAAAGAGAAATGGGTGATACTGGTTTCAAGCCTTATATTCTCTACCTGCGTCAGAATAAAGGCTTCTTCTATGCCTCTCTGGGTATTATTTGCCATATAGTTTTTGTATGTGGCCAAATATCACAGAATTCATGGATGGCTGCTAATGTCGAGAATCCTGATGTTAGTACACTTAAGTTG